>JAWJED010000029.1:1315451-1412707 GCA_033675135.1 Frankliniella intonsa | reverse complement strand
CAAAGGCGAGACCGCGTGCAATGCCGCGCTAAATAATGAACCAGTCATTAATCAGTCATCCTGCGTGAGCAAAGCCTGCTGTCCCCGCACCACGCGGTGCGGCGCGCTGCGGACGAGCCTACTACCATATTGTAGAGTACAGTCTGCGCCCACGGCTGCCGGTGTAGTATGGCCGATAGACCTATGACCTAGGTCATTCTGGCACGTACCAAATTGACCTACCCCTCACTGTGAAACCAAGTGTTCAACTGTTCAACACTTGTAAGTTTGCAACTTTCAGTATAACAGGTGCAAGTGCGCAACTCGGTATCTGTGCAATTGGAAGTGTCCAACTCGCTAGTCGTACACTTGTAAGTGTTTGACTCGACAGTTGTACACTTGCAAGTGTTCAATAAGGGAAATGTTGCACGGGGCAGTTGAACACATGCAAGTGCACGAATGGCGAGTTAAGCACTTACAAGTGTACAACTGGCAAGTCTGACACTTGGAATTACACAAATACCGAGTTGTACACTTGGACGTGTAAGACTGGAAATTGCACACATAAAAGTGTTGAACCGTTGCACACTTGGTTTAACAGTGCTGCCAGCTAGGTTATTCTGGCACGCGTTCCAAAATGACCTACCCCCGTATACAGCAGTGGGCTGGCTAGGTCATTCTGGCACGCGTGCCAAAATGACCTACCCCAATATACAGCAAAGGGCTGCCTAGGTCATTCTGGTACGCGTGCCAAAATGACCTACCCTAATATTAAGCAGAGGGCTGGCTAGGTCATTCTGGCACGCGTGCCAAAATGACCTGCCCCCATATACAGCACCGGACTAGTTAGGGCAAAACCGACATGAGCCCCGCCCGAACCTGATCCCGGGACGCGTAGGTTCACACCTAGGTTAGGTGCAAGCTTGACATCAGTCCGAACCTGAGCACAGAACTCGGTACCGCAACCTCATATACTCATATTTGGCCCAGCTCGCCTCTGAAGCCCTCCGGGCTCAGGTTCGGGCGGGGCTCAAGTCGGTTTTGCCGTCATTCTGGCACGCACATATATAGCAAAGTGCTGCATAGGTCTTTCTGGCACGCGTGCCAAACTGACCTGACCCAATGTAAAGGAGAGGGCTGGCTGGGTCATTCCGGCACGCGTGGCAAAATGACTTACCCTCACTGGAATAACAAACGTTGCGTGCGTCACACTTGCAGGTGCAAACCCTGGACAGGTCGCATCAAGGTCTCGACAAGGGACAAAACCACTCTCACCTCTGAATCACTACTTCATCATCAAAAGTAGCATAGGGATACTACTTGTTTTTACTCGTCGTGATCCTATCTTGATTCTATTAAAGTAGAGTGCCAGCCGTCCAGGGCAGAGCAGAGGCAGCACCCGGGGGCGGGCCGGGCCGGACAGGCCACAGGCGCCGCCGGGCCCTGCCGCGCCACCCACACTGTAAAAAATAATAACGGTGAGATGACGGTTAGCAACCGCTAATTAATTTCCGCTGGTTACCGTACTAGATACGGCGCTAAGTACGGTCAACCGTTCCTCGGTTTGAGTATGCTATGTAGCTCGAAAACGGTTCTTCCGTACCGCTTTAGGTGGGTACGGTGAGACCGTTTCACGGCTCCATGGTATAAAATCAGTAGGTACGGTCTCTCCGTACTTTGCGCACCGTATCATATTTTAATTTCGCAAGTACGGTGCACCGTACCTGGCACCGTATCGTTCTCTCATTTTTTACAGTGCAGTGCCCGCTCTCCTTCCGCCCCAGGGTGCCGCCTCCGCTCCGCCCTGGACGGCTGGCACTAGCCCCTCTCTTACTGCACTTTGCCTGGGACGAATGGGGAGCGGTTGCCTATCAGCACAGGCACCTAAGGTCCCTCACCACTGCACTCTCTAGCTGCGCAGTGCGGCTCCAGATCTTTGTTGTATAAGGCGCCGTGTATATGAAGGCTCGGTGTTTTGTTGTGGTTTATTGATAAGTGTGATAATATCATTAATGTCATCGAGATTTTAGAGAGCGTGTTAACCGTGCCTCGGATAGGTAGACCTTCTGTTATCGCCTGCTTTGACGATAAACCGAGGTACAGAACTTATTTTTCCAACACATGTAAATGGTAGCTTCAGTGTGAACTTTGTGAAAGCTATGACAGTGTATAAGTCTAGCCATAGTGGTTAATTTTCTGGAAGTCAAGACGACGGCCTGGAGCCATACATAGCAATGCAATGGCGCTCCTCCTCATTGGAATCAAAATAGAATGACAACAACGATTAAAAACAAGGATCCCTATGCAGAGACGCAAAGGTAAGAGTGGTTTTGTCCATTGTCCCTATATTTGTAGGAAAAAACGACAAGCTGGAAAGCAGTGATGTAAACCATATTAGGGTTGGGTAGATCGAAATTGAATTTCGAATATATTCGAATAATCGGTCTCGAATAGTTCGTGATCGAACTTCAGCTATCAAAAAGTTCGAAAGTTCGAATAGGAATTTCGAATATTCGAAAAGATTCTGCAGCTGGGTTTTTCGGTAATTTTGTTCATTTCAAGATTAATGTGATTGTTTACTTTACAGTAACGATTATATTTTACACTACATACTTACAGACTTTTTACTAAAACACTACAATATTTTATTTAAGAGTTTCTAGATTTCATTTTAACCAAAATTTTGGTATTTGTTCCATCAATTTAACAACGTTTCGACGATTTTAGATAAAGGTTCGAACTATTCGAATATTCGAATATTAGTTTCGAATTTCGAAGCCTGATCGAATACTTCTTTCATCAATATTCGGTACACTGAAAACAGGGGAATGATGCATGTTATCACGAGAGGATAACGCGCGGTATCGTGTGGTTTTTGAAAAATATCATTAAAACAGACCTCTGAAATTTATTTTTGATGACACCATTGGATTCCTTGTCAAATTTCCGTTCGAACGAGCATACATGTCATGGGGTTTCAAACCCAAAAAAAGACACTTACAAGCAAAATTATCGTTTCACGTCCCAGGAAATTATTGGTTGGAACCCCATGACATGTACGCTCGTTCGAACGGAAATTTCACAAGGACTCCAATGGTGTCATCAAAAATAAATTTCAGAAGTCTGTTTTCATGATATTTTTCAAAAACCACACGATACCGCGCGTTATCCTCTCGTGATAACATGCATCATTCCCCCGTTTTCAGTGTATTCAATATTCGAGAAATTGTTTCGATCGGACAACCCTAAACCATATTCAAGATAGTGTGTAGAACAATGCAATAACTTAGAAGTAACTTAGTCTTGTAGATGCCACGGCACTCTACGTTAATAGAATCAAGATAGGCTCACGACGACTAAACACAAGTAGTATCCCCATGCTACTTTTGATGATGAAGTAGTGATGCAGAGGTGAGAGTGGCTTTGTCCCTTGTCCCTAAAATTGTAGAAACAATTTTACTATTTGGAAACAGTGGTGTAAACCAGATTACACATAGTATGTTGCACAATACATTTAACTTAGAGGACGATGAAAGTTCTTAGTCTGGTAGATGAGCGCAAGTCATCTGGATTTAAAATCTGGAAAAAATGCGCAAGTCAAGGAAATCTGACAAAATGAGCGCAAGTACATCAAGATCTGCAAACGTGCTCAAGACATCAGAGAATTGGGTGCATATGAGCGCAAGTCGTGACTTGCGCTCCTTTTGTCAGATTTCACTAGACTTAAGCTTATTTTCACAGCATCATTCCTCAGCTCGTATGGGAAAATTTTACAAACCGTTAACAGGGAGTGAGCATACTATGAAGTATCTTTTGGGGTAATAAAAATAAAAAAAACAAGTTTCTTGACTTGAGCACCTTTGTCAGATGACAGGTGAAATGCCGTATACCCTGGAGCTTGCGTCGCATCACATGGTGTGACGTAAATTTAGGTCGCATTACATGGTGTGACCAAAAAAGGTCACACCAATCGATGCGACGCACGTCACGTTTGTTTTTCCAGCGCTCATAGGCAGCATCGGGCTAGCTACCCGCGCGGAAGGATCAGTAGTTGTACTACAGTTGAAACTGCAGTGCCCAATTTGCAGTTGGTGTCTGCAGTTGGACTTTGCAGCACAGGAGTAGCTTAACTGTATTTTACGTTGCATTCATCACTGCGCTTTAATTTGTGCACAAACATACAGATAATTTGCATGCTGATTGCAGCTGTCTTTTAGTTCCGTTTGCAGTTTTTATGGGCACTTTCGAATACAGTTAGGTTCGCAGTTCGTCAACACCTGCTCTACAAATTTTACAATGCATTGCAAGTTCTCTTTACAGCGTACTCTGCTGTGTAAATAATTACCAAAGCAATATGCATGTTAGGTGTTCATAAACACCTACACCAGTGGTTATGTTGGAGGTGTAGTAGCGTTTACTGCACTACGAGAGTTGCGTCAAAATTTTACCATCTGGGAGATATCGCATACATATGAATAGGTACAGACAAACTTCCGGTTAACTGCAGGTTGACTGTAATTAAACTGTGGTTTGGAGTCATTGGCCGCTGGACCAGAGCGCTTTGCATGACATAGGGTTCCTACAACACCATCACTATGGTGTCGCAGTGGCTCAGTGATATATATATATATATATATATATATATATATATATATATATATATATATATATATATATATATATATATATATAGTTGAGGGCTGCCGCCGTCATTCTGGCGTGCGTGCCAAAATGACCTACCTCAATGAGCTATTCCAGGGGTCATCAGACCGACCTCAGGCCGACCCTCACCGATTGGGGTGAAAATTTTTTCTAGCACTGCTTTTGGTCTAACAACAGCTCAAAACAGAATTGGTGAAGATATCTTGAATATTGGCTGAGATATGGAGGTGTCCAGTTTTGGGGTATTTTGGGGCATTTCTTCGGTTCAAAAACTGAAGTTTTGTCTTTGGCCAGGGAATGTAGGCTGAGTAAGTTTTTTGGCTTGGAATCAATTACCCCAAGATAGAAGACCATGATTTGGGCATAGTGTTTTTACCTGGACTCCCTCAGCCACTCTGAAAGTGTGTAAACTGTCAATTTGTTAGTTTCAAATAAAACTTCAAAAAAGTGACCTTGCCCCCACCATTAAAATGCTGACAAGTGTTTCTTAAATTGCCTTTGGATCCCTTCTAACAGAAACTAAAGAGTTTTAGCCTGTGAAATATGATTTGGCTGAAGCGTTCCAGAAAGTTCAAAACTTAATGGGTCATTACATGCCAAATCACTACAATGTCCGAATCGATGGTTTTTTAGTTTGAGTTGGGGATGGTAGATTATCCTCTGGGATGACCCAAAGGGACCGAATGTCTAGAGAATTTTTTAAAAACAATCTGGTTAAGGAGCTAGAGGAGCCCTAATTTTAGTGTTCTACAAATACGGGTGAAATTCTGAGTTATATACAAAATCCTATAAGAAACACAGTACAAGCCCAGCTCGAGATGTTCTAGATTCAGGTTTTTATGCTGATTCAAAAAGCCTTTAGTTCGATTAGATCGTCAAATATTTTTTCATCCGTCTGTTAAGTAAAATTCCAAAAACTCTTGAGAAATTTAAGTAATTTGACCTTAGCAAAAAAATATCATATTCGAAAATTTCCAAACCATGGCTTCTATTTCGCCCTTATATATAGCAGAGGGCTAACTAGTTAGGGGCTGCGAAAAACCACTTTTTAGACATTAATGTTGGCTCACCTTGGAAAATGTTCTACTGGTAGAAGTGATTAACGGTGCCAAAGTGATATTTTGTGCGACTTGATCTTCCGGGTCCAATAAACGCCTTAAAAATCCGAAAAATCAGGAAAAACAGCGAAAGACATGCAGCCCGCCGTACACCGATAGAAGGGCTCTGTACCCTAGAAAAAAAATAGCGACTGGGAATTGCTGACGTTTTGCCAAAATCAAGCTAAAATATCAGCTGTTAGTTGGCGGATTTTAACTAAAATTTACTGCGTTTAGCCGCGTTTTCCAGCTTTTTACCTAAAAATTGCAGACTTTTGACTTGCGATCTACTAAGGGCTCTCCCTGTAACAGGAGTGAACTGTTTTAGCTGAATAGCTCGGCTGTGTTAATCTATAGCTGCGTTTAACCTGGCGTTTGACTGAATCTAACTGACATCACCTGAGAGGAGTTGAATGCTCTACTGATTTTATCTGTCACCTACCCGAGAATACACTAAAAAGCTTGGCTGGACTCAACTGACTTTTGCTAGAATTTAACTAAAATACGGAATCAGAAAAAAAAAGATTGCGTATTTGAACCATGAAACATTAGGATGGAAGTCGACACTGTATATCACTACGCTACGCGCATCTGTCTGTGTACGCTTGATCGCCGTAGAGTGTCGTTCTGACTGAATGCCGAGTGAACTGACTGTCGACTGATATTGACTGATCTTTAACTGAAAGTCTCGCAGACAGACAAACAGACAAACAGACAGGAGCCAAATCCGATCAGTGAAGCAATAGGCTTCGCAATCGTTCAGCCAAACTCTGATTAGAAAACTAGGTAGATGTACGCCAGACCACGTCTCGCGTAACAGGCTTCGCGATATTTCGCGAAACACTGTTACGCTGCGATGCGCCAGCGTACATCTACCTAGGCCTGTGGCGCTACATGTATAAATTAGGATGCTGTAATGTCGAAAACTATTTGAACCCTTGTGGTCAAATCAGGGAACGTCATTGAATTGCACTCGATGAGACCGTTCTGGCGATGTACGGGAAAGGGTAGCTTGGGATTGTCAGAACTTTTGAGATATGCACTTGCTGACTTGTTCAAATACGATACGAGAAACAAAACAGTGGGCACCATTGAATTGCACTTGTGCAGACTTGACTTTACTTGAGAGAACCAGGCAATGGACGGTTCCGGCGATATGCCGGTCTGATGGGCGCAAATCTGATGAATACACCATTTACCGGCATATTGGCAAACTCTTGTCTAAATTCCACACCGTAACATCAAAACGGTAAGTGATGCGGCCAAACGGACGAAATTTCCGCCCACAGGGTCTTAACTCGTCAAAATACCCCGAAAACGACACCCCACATGCAATTTAAAGACTTTTTGCCCTTAAGTCACGCTGTACACGCAAAATTTTTATGAACTTCTGTGTGCATGCTGCTGTTGCGCATAATTTCAATGCATAACTATGCATAATTTTGTTAGTAATTATGTACAATTTGACTCATTTGTTTGTAATTATGAACAAAATTTATACGGAAGAACAGCATGTACGTAGAAGTGCATAACTGTGTATGATTGAGTTAAAAAAATGTTCATAAGAATTTAGCGTGTAGTGGGTAAACAGTAAGAGATACGACCAAACGGACGAAATTTTCGCCCATAGGGCCGCTAGTCGCCGAGTTAACCCTAAAGACACTGTAAAAAAATATTTATTTTAATTTTTTTTTTCGGAAATGTAAATTAATTTTCAACGGTGTCTTTGAGCTAGAATGCCCATTTACAAACTCGTCCGAGCTATTTATGTAAAAAAGCTACTGTAAAAATCTCAGGTGGATGTCTCAACTCGTTCTCGAGTTATCGTGCGTACAGAGAGACAAACAGACAACCAGACAGACAGACAGGAGCCAAATCCGATCAGTGAAATAATAGGCTTCGCTATCGCTCAGCCAACAAATTCCTATAATCTCACAAAATAACTATCCTATTTCCCAAAGTGTGGCTTCTCTAAGTCTCATAAGGCCTATTGCCAAAACGCTCCCGCAGGTGAGTCTAAGAAAACTTTTCCTTCGAGAGCCAATCGGCACATTTTAACATAGCTGGACAATTTAAATCTATTGGTTGCTCACAATGTCAAGTTCCCTGTCAGCAAATACTCCCTCCTCCGACCCCCTACCGCGCAGGAGGAAAAACTCACCCTCGGCTGCGTGTGGTGGCCCTCCAAGACAATGAAGAAAGCATTAAAATATTTACAGTATTGACCCGATAATATTGACCTAATCTTGAGATAAAACATATTAACATTTTCAATTTTTTTGAACGGTCTTGCAATTAACCTACTGTAACCATTACAAAACGGATCCTAGCCTATTAAGTTCCATTTACTCGTCGAGAGATAAAATGTCAGACTCACCCCGCTGTCCCCGAGCGATGACGCAGCGACTCCTCTGAGCGCGCAGGTTTGAAGCTTGAAGATCGGCTCGTGCTTCGGGTCTGCGGAACACTGGAAAAACAAACGTTGCGTGCGTCACACTTGCAAGTGCGACCCCTGGACAGGTCGCATCATGTGGTGTGACCGTAGTTTTGGTCACGTGTGTGATGCGACCTGCTATGTGAAATGCCGTATACCCTGGAGCTTGCGTCGCATCACATGGTGTGACGTAAATTTAGGTCGCATTACGTGGTGTGACAAAAAATGGTCACACAAATTGATCCGACGCACGTAACGTTTGTTTTTCCAGTGAAGCTCTCGTAGTCTCGTCGCCGGGTCAGTGCGGGCTCGGGCTAGCCCTCGCAGCATGGTACGGGGCACTGGGACGGTCTCGTGGCGCACCTCTTTCTCGTATCACTAATTATCTCTCTCATATTTTCACGTTGAATACATTGCCGCATGATCTGCGGGCTTCAATATTTGCACAAGTCGTATGGAGGCTTTCTTCCTTTATTTCAATTGATTCCTGTGATTGTCTGTGATCTCTCTCTCTCTCTCTCTCTCTCTCTCTCTCTCTCTCTCTCTCTCTCTCTCTCTCTCTCTCTCTTGCCTTTACACATTTACATTTCGCTATAAAAGAAGGGGGGAGGGGGGGGGGGGGTCACTTCACGCAAATACCTTAAGTCTTCGCACTGGAATACTAGCCAGGCAAGCCTTCGGCTTGAATGCTGAGCTCAATCCCACCTTAAGGACATTTCTTGAACGGAACAGTATTTGAACGGAACAGGCGGCACCCCTCCGCTAAGCTGCCTCATCCCCTCGGTATCCCCTGCCGTCAGGTCGGCCGGATGGGCCGAGGGTCGCGCTCACGGCCCAGCGCGACTACCTGTGTCTCACCCGCTTTCTGCGCGTCGTGATGAACATTTTGCGCACAAAAAGCTGGAGACGACTGTACCCGGGCCTCTCCTCCAGAAGTGGTGGGAATGATACGCGTGCATAAATCGGGATGCAAAAATCGGGGGCCGACTGTACCCAGTTTGTGGGGTGTATGCTCGGGTGTTTGCGGTTTGCCGCCCTTTGCTCCGTAGCAGGGGGGTGTGCACAGCGAGGGCGGACTAGTGCCCTAACTTCGGACAATTTACAAAAATATATATATTTCAACCCATCTCAGCCAATTTTTGAGATATTTGAAATCTGACAGTGGCGTTGGAAAGACAAGAGTCTCTACTCCTAGGATCGATCATCGTGACATCGGTACGGTTACTCCCTTGATGTCCATGAAGGGAGAAAAAATAAACTTGGCGAAACGGAAAACGCGTAACTTTTAAGTAGGTTCCCCGGATGTCCGTCTCTCGTGGACCCGAGAGCTGCCACCGAGCTGATCGTTTTATACATTAATGTAGGGTCTTTTACGAACAAAATTACGTTAGAAAAAAATTCCTAGCTCAAACGATTTTTTTTTGCGGGCCGTTTTTTGAAAGTGCTCCAACTTCGGACACTTTTTCTTATGGGAAAAATACATGGAGTTTCTTAAAGTTCATAGAACAGAAATTTTATGAAAATGTTTTTTGTTGGAAATTTAATTTTAAATAAGATTTGTTTTATGATCTGCAACGATATATCTGCTTGTTTAGGACCAATGGTGTCCTAAACATAGCTTTAGTGTATTTCTCTCGAGGGGGCCACCACTCTGTTGACGGACGTACACAGGATTACAAGATTACATGGATTACACATGATTACATGCCTGATTTTAGGTGCTAAATCGTTAAATTTAACAGTATTTTAAATATTTTTTCTACTTTGACGAGGGATTACAGAGGGATTACACATGGATTACAGGCTAACGTGTACACAGGATTACAGGAGTGGTGGCCCCCTCGATTTCTCTTCTTAGACCATAGAGCCTTAACCAGTTCAGATTTCGTTGCGATCCATTAAACAAATCTTGTGTGAAATTAAATTTCCAAAAAAAAGGTTTTACACGAAATGTTGTGCGCAGGAAATTACAGCTTTGGTAGCAATTAGGAACTTTTGTCCGAAAATTAAAGCACTTTTGCGCCTAATTTCGGACACTCTTTCGAGGGCTGCTGTGGCTTAGCATATGTAGATAGAAAATTGGGCAGGCTGTCATCCGACGTTTCCTGAGCCATAGTTGCTCCAATCGCAACAGATTTTTCATACTCAATCGCGTCTCCACGAAACAGAGGAAAAACCGCTAAATTTGCCCGATGTTAGGGCATCTGACTGTACATATTGCGCTGACCTAAGTTAACCTGACCTAAAATTAACATAACCAAAATTAACCTAACCTAAACTAACCTAACCTAAACTAACCTAAAATTAACCTAACCTAAAATTAACCTAACCTAAATTAACCTAACCTAAATTAACCTAACCTAAATTAACCTAACCTAAAATTAACCTAACCTAAAATTAACCTAACCTAAAATTAACCTAACCTAAATTAACCTAACCTAAAGTAACCTAACCTAAAATTTACCTAACCTAAAATTAACCTAACCTAAACAAACCTAACCTAAAGTTAACCTAACCTAAAGTTAACCTAACCTAAAGTTAACCTAACCTAAAGTTAACCTAACCTAAATTTACCTAACCCAAATTAACCTAACCCAAATTAACCTTAACTAAAATTAGCCTAACCTAAATTAACCTAACCCTTAAATTCGTTGAAAGGTTTGCACTATACTGCAGACGGTTCCGTGTAGTATATATATATATATATATATATATATATATATATATATATATATATATATATATATATATATATATATATATATATATATATATACATATCCATAGACATATACAGCCCTACGCAAGGTGACTGACTGACTGATGCAAAAGATTTCGAAAACGGCCCGACCGATTTTAAAAATTCAAAGTGCATTCGATTCGTCTCGTTGACAATTGGGAAGGCAAAAATTACCAAAAGTTCAAATTTCTCACTCCTTCCCCCCCAAAAGGGGGTAAAACAGTTAGGCCCCTTTAGCAAAGTACCCTAAATATGCGTTTCTCGGGAAAACGCCTCAAGTAAAAAATGTCGGGCCTATCGAGCTTCCGTCGAGCCTGAAATTTCATGCCCGGTTGCGTCGGCGACTTTTCGAAATATTTTGAAAAAACCGATTTTGCCGGTCCCGGAAAATTTCGGCCCCGTTTTTCACCCACTTGCAGTGCAGATGGATGGGGGGTCAAAGCGAGGCGATTGTGCGCTAGGACCTGGGCTTTCTCCTCCCGAAGACCGCACCTCGCTAGCTGCTACCGTTTTCGAGATATTTTGAAAAGTCCAAAATTCGGCAACCCGGTTTTACAAAACCCGTCCTCCTTTCCGAACGGTTGGTCCGATTTTAGATTTCTCAACGGCTATTATTGCGTATTGAGCAGACCGACAACTTTGCTCATGAGGGAAAAGACCGTCCGACCCACCGTTTAGGCCCTAGGGCGAGATGAAGCAAAATGGCTGCCGGCGGGGCCCCGCGGCCGCTATCCAAAGGTGGTCCCCGCGACCCTCAGCGCTCTCAGCGAAGAGGCCGGTGGTCCAGTGGATAGAGAGCGCGGCCGGCAGACCGATGGTCGTAGGTTCGAATCCGGGTATAAATTTTTTTTTCGACTTGTAAAATTTTCTCCTGTGCACACTGGCGCGCACGGGGCGCCGCAGGCGCCCCCAAGTGGGCCGTAAGGCCCACCGGGGCGCCGCAGGCGCCCCCTACGCTGGCCATAAGCGGACCTTACCCCCTACAGGCGAATTTTTGAAAAAATTTGAAAAAAAAAAAAGAAAAGAGTCAGAGCAGTGATTAAGGTGAGGGTTCTTAGCGGTTGCGCCGCAGGCGCAACGGGGGCGCCGCAAGGCGCCCCCAAGCGGGCCGCAAGGCCCGCCGGGGGGGGGTCTGGGGGCGGGCGGAGCCCCCCCCCAGCGAGCGCGTAAGCGCGAGTCCAATACCTTATACAGCCCTACCCAAGACTCACTCACTGACTGATGCAAAAGATCTCGAAAACGGCCCGACCGATTTTCGTCGGACCAAGTGCATTCGATTCGTCTATTCAACAATTGGGAATGCAAAAACCTCCAAAAGTTTAAATTTCTCACTCCTTCCCCCCCAAAAGGGGGTAAAACAGTTAGGCCCCTTTAGCAAAGTACCCTAAATATGCGTTTCTCGGGAAAACGCCTTTTATAAAAAATGTCGGGCCTATCGAGCTTATGTCGAGCCTGAAATTTCAGGCCCGGTTGCGTCGGCGACTTTTTGAAAAAAATTGAAAAAAAAAAAGAAAAGAGTCAGAGCAGTGCGTAAGGTGAAATTTCCGAGTGGTTGCGCCGCAGGCGCAACGGGGGCGCCGCAAGGCGCCCCCAAGCGGGCCGCAAGGCCCGCCGGGGGGGGGTCTGGGGGGGGCGTAGCCCCCCCCCAGCGAGCGCGCAAGCGCGAGTCCTATAACTTATACAGCCCTACGCAAGACGACTGACTGACGTATACAAAAGATCTCGGAAACGGCCCGACCGATTTTCGTCGGACCAAGTGCATTCGATTCGTCTATTCAACAATTGGGAAGGGAAAAATTGCCAAAAGTTTAAATTTCTCACTCCTTCCCCCCCAAAAGGGGGTAAAACAGTTAGGCCCCTTTAGCAAAGTACCCTAAATATGCGTTTCTCGGCAAAACGCCTCAAGTAAAAAATGTCGGCCCCGTCGAGCTTTTGTCGAGCCTGAAATTTCATGCCCGGTTGTGTCGGGGATTTTTCGAAAAAATTTGAAAAAGAAAAAAGAAAAGAGTCAGAGCAGTGATTAAGGTGAAATTTTCTTAGTGGTTGCGCCGCAGGCGCAACGGGGGCGCCGCAAGGCGCCCCGAAGCGGGCCGCAAGGCCCGCCTGGTCTGGGGGCGGTAGGCCCCTCAGCGACGTGAGCGCGAGTCCTATAACATATACAGCCCTTCGCAAGACTGACTCACTGACGTATACAAAAGATCTCGAAAACGGCCCGACCGATTTCAAAAATTCAAAGTGCATTCGATTCGTCTCGTCGACAATTGGGGATGCAAAAACCTCCAAAAGTTTAAATTTCTCACTCCTTCCCCCCCAAAAGGGGGTAAAACAGTTAGGCCCCATTAGCAAACTACTCTAAATATTCGTTTCTCGGCAAAACGCCTCAAGTAAAAATTGTCGGTCCTATCGAGCTTATGTCGAGCCAGAAATTTCATGCCCGGTTGTGTCGGCGACTTTTCGAAAAAATTTTGAAAAAAAAAAAGAAAAGAGTCAGAGCAGTGATTAAGGTGAAAATTCCGAGCGGTTGCGCCGCAGGCGCAACTGGGGCGCCGCAAGGCGCC
The DNA here is from genome assembly GCA_033675135.1 of Frankliniella intonsa. Taxonomy (NCBI): domain Eukaryota; kingdom Metazoa; phylum Arthropoda; class Insecta; order Thysanoptera; family Thripidae; genus Frankliniella; species Frankliniella intonsa. Next base: position 1,399,237 of record JAWJED010000029.1, on the reverse strand, counting down.
CCCAAGCGGGCCGCAAGGCCCGCCGGTCTGGGGCGTAGCCTCCCCAGCGAGCGCAAGCGCGAGTCCCATAACATATACAGCCCTTACGCAAGACTGACTCACTGACGGTATACAAAAGATCTGAAACGGCCGACCGATTTCGATCCAAAGTGCATTCGATTCGTCTCGTCGACAATTGGGAATGCAAAAACCTCCAAAAGTTTAAATTTCTCACTCCTTCCCCCCCAAAAGGGGGTAAAACAGTTAGGCCCCTTTAGCAAAGTACCCCAAATATGCGTTTCTCGGCAAAACGCCCCAAGTAAAAAATGTCGGCCTCGCCGAGCTTCCGTCGAGCCTGAAATTTCATGCCCGGTTGCGTCGGCGACTTTTCGAAAAAAATTGAAAAAAAAAAAGAAAGAGTCAGAGCAGTGATTAAGGTGAAAATTCCGAGCGGTTGCGCCGCAGGCGCAACTGGGGCGCCGCAAGGCGCCCCCAAGCGGGCCGTAAGGCCCCCCGGGGGGGTCTGGGGGGGGCGGAGCCCCCCCCAGCGAGCGCGCAAGCGCGAGTCCATAGACATATACAGCCCTACGCAAGACTCACTGACGTATACAAAAGATCTCGGAAACGGCCCGACCGATTTTCGTCGGACCAAGTGCATTCGATTCGTCTATTCAACAATTGGGAATGGAAAAATTGCCAAAAGTTTAAATTTCTCACTCCTTCCCCCCCAAAAGGGGGTAAAACAGTTAGGCCCCTTTAGCAAAGTACCCTAAATATGCGTTTCTCGGGAAAACGCCTCAAGTAAAAAATGTCGGGCCTATCGAGCTTATGTCGAGCCTGAAATTTCAGGCCCGGTTGCGTCGGCGACTTTTTGAAAAAATTTGAAAAAAAAAGAAAAGAGTCAGAGCAGTGCTCAAGGTGAAATTTCTGAGTGGTTGCGCCGCAGGCGCAAGGCAAAGTGGGCCCAAGCGGGCCGCAAGGCCCGCAGAGCATAGACATATACAGCCCTTCGCAAGACTGACTGACGTATACAAAAGATCTCGGAAACGGCCCGACCGATTTTCGTCGGACCAAGTGCATTCGATTCGTCTATTCAACAATTGGGAATGGAAAAATTGCCAAAAGTTTAAATTTCTCACTCCTTCCCCCCCAAATGGGGGTAAAACAGTTAGGCCCCTATAGCAAAGTACCCTAGATATGCGTTTCTCGAAAAAACGCCACAAGTAAAAAATGTCGGGCCTATCGAGCTACTGTCGAGCCTGAAATTTCTTGCCCGGTTGTGTCGGCGATTTTTTGAAATATTTTGAAAAAAAAAAAAGAAAGAGTCAGAGCAGTGCACAAGGTGAAATTTCCGAGTGGTTATGGAACGCAAGGGGCGTACAGCCAAGCGGGCCGCAGACCTGCATTCGATTCGACGTATACAACCATAGACATATATCGAGCCCTCTCAGAGCAGTGCACTGACTGGACGCCGACCGATCGAAAACGGCCCGACCGATTTTCGTCGGACCAAGTGCATTCGATTCGTCTATTCCATAATTGGGAAGGCAAAAACCTCCAAAAGTTTAAATTTCTCACTCCTTCCCCCCCAAAAGGGGGTAAAACAGTTAGGCCCTTTAAGCAAAGTTCCCTAAATATGCGTTTCTCGGGAAAACGCCTCGAATAAAAAATGTCGGCCCGGTCGAGCTTATGTCGTGCCTGAAATTTCAGGCCCGGTTGCGTCGGCGACTTTTTGAAAAAATTTGAAAAAAAAAAAAAAAGAGTCAGAGCAGTGCACAAGGTGAAATTTCGGAGTGGTTGCGCCGCAGGCGCAAGTGGGGCGCCGCAAGGCGCCCGCAAGCGGGCCGCAAGGCCCGCCGGAGTCTGGGGGGCGTAGCCCCCCATCGAGCGCAAGCGCGAGTCCATATATTATAAACCCCCCTGCGCGACGATGATAGATGATGATGATGATAGATGACAAAAATGTTCCGGGAGAACGGCCCGACCGATTCGCTTCGGACAAAGTGCATTCGATTCCTCTCGTCAACAATTGGGAAGGGAAAAACTCCCAAAAGTTTAAATTTCTCACTCCTTCCCCCCCAAAAGGGGGTAAAACAGTTAGGCCCTTTAAGCAAACTACCCTAAATATGCGTTTCTCGGGAAAACGCCTTTTACGAAAAAGGTCGGCCCTGTCGAGCTTCCGTCGAGCCTGAAATTTCAGGCCCGGTTGCGTCGGCGACTTTTCGAAAAATTTTGAAAAAACCGATTTTTCCGGTCCCGGGAAATTTCGGCCCCGTTTTTCACCCACTTGCAGTGCAGATGGATGGGGGGTCAAAGCGAGGCGATTGTGCGCTAGGACCAGGGCTTTCTCCTCCCGAAAACCGCACCTCGCTAGCTGCTACCGTTTTCGAGATATTTTGAAAAAACCGTAATTCGGCAACCCGGTTTCACAAAACCCGTCCTCTTTTCCGAACGGTTTGTCCGATTTTAGATTTCTCAACGGCTATTATTGCGTATGGACCAGGCCGACAACTTTGCTCGGGAGGGACTTGACCGTCGGACGCACCGTTTGGGCGTTATCGCGAGATGAAGGGAATGGGGCCCTCGGCCGGCCGCCGGCAGTGGAGGGGGAGGCCACTATCCCCTCTCCAAAGGTGGTCTCTGCGCCGCGCTTCACCGCCAGCCGTCTCCCAGCGGTCGAGTGGGTTCCGCGCTCGCTTGGCATGCCAAAGGTGCTGGGTTCGATTCTCCCCGGGAAAGATTTTTTTTTTTGGTCCCAATTTTTGTCCTCCTGTTCCTCGTCATGCCTCGACAACTTTGCCGGTGTCCAGAGCCCCGTACTGCTCTCGGTTACCCCTTAACTCTGAGGGGGCAGGTGTCTAACGGCGGCTCCTCGCATGCCGGTCGGGTATTTTTGTGTGGCACTCGTTTCCTTGGGTCCGAGAGATAAGCCCTCGAGGTGAATTGCGCCATTTTAAAAAGTTCCGTTTTACCCCCCCCCCCCCCCACTATCCCCTCTCCAAAGGTGGTCTCTGCGCCGCGCTTCCCCGCCAGCCGTCTCCCAGCGGTCGAGTGGGTTCCGCGCTCGCTCGGAGGACCGAAGGTGCCCGGTTCGATTCCCCCCCGGGAATAATTTTTTTTTTTTGCTCGAATTTTTGTCCTCCCGTTTCTCGTCATGCCTCGACAACACTGCAGGTGTCCAGAGCCCCGTACTGCTCTCGGTTACCCCTTAACTCTGAGGGGGCAGGTGTCTAACGCCGGCTCCTCGCATGCCGGTCGGGTATTTTTGTGTGGCACTCGTTTCCTTGGGTCCCACAGACAAGCCCTCGAGGTCAATTGCGCCATTTTAAAATGTTCCGTTTGACCCCCCCATTGTTAAGGTTAGGTTAGGTTAGGTTAGGTTAGGTTAGGTTTGGTTGTGTACACGCGGTTACCCCCGTCGGCTACCCCTTACTTTGAGCGGCCAGGTGACTACTGCCGGCTCCTTGCAAGCCGTTTGGGTATTTTTGTGTGGCACTCGTTTCCTTGGGTCCCACAGATAAGCCCTCAAGGTGAATTGCGCCATTTTAAACTTTTTCCTTTAACCCCCCCCCCCCTTTATTTTTTTTCGAATCGTAAGCTGCTTTTTTTTTTCTATATGCGTTTGGAAGTAATGCCTCGACAACTTTGCCGGTGTGTACACGCGGTTTCCCCCGTGAGCGAAATGTGTCCACCCGAACATAGATTCACATATCTAAGACGGCTTTTCCGCCGCACTCCACATGTGGTCCTGGCGTCGCCCAGCCCTCTCAGCATAGTACCGGGCGGCCCAGTGGTCACAGCACTTTGCCGGCAAACCCATGGTCAAGAGTTCAAATGCCGGCATGGAAAAAAAAAATATTCTTAGTTTTCGACAAGCACACTGCAAACTTGGAGGTTGAAAAAAAAAAAAAAGAGTCAGAGCACAGCCCAACCTTATAAATGTTGCGCCGCAGGCGCAACCGGGGCGCCGCAAGGCGCCCCCAAGCGGGCCGTAAGGCCCGCCGGGGGGGTATGGGGGGGGCGGAGCCCCCCCCCAGCGAGCGCGGAGCGCGAGTATATATATATATATATATATATATACGGGCATCCTATGCATGCATATGTACATTTAAATTCTAAGATAGGATAAATAATAATAGTAAGATACCTCTTGGAAACTATAGGTATCCGGGGGGGGGGCGGCGCGAATCTACGTTCAAATCCCCAAACAGAGTGCTTCGCTACGCTCAGCAAAACAAAGGAAGGACATAACACCGTTTTAGGGGTTCTACTCGTGATAGTGCCTTTACAAAGGCCTTATTCAAACAGCACTCCTACAGAGGCACTAATTTGGCCAAAAGGTGCTATATTTTAGCGCCTTTGGACACAGTCGCGCATTTCTAAAGGCACTAGAGTATAGCACCTTTCAAAGGCATTAGGTCCTACCTTTGTGTTTCCAGTGTTACCTAGGGTTACTAGTGCACGGCTTATTGCGCTATTTGCACCCGGTTGCGCCCACCAATCTACAGCGTGACTTCTTTCCGACTTAATATATTTCAAGGGCGTGTAGGGGGTGCCTAGGGAAGCGTTTTGATACAGGACACTTGGGGTCGGAAATGAAACTTGGCGGCGCTACGCTAAATTTAAATTTGAAAAATTGCGCCGGAAGGTAGGCAACCCACCCTTAAGGTGGGACTTAGCGGACGACGGGGTAGGGCCAGCGGGGTGGCCTAACCCTTTTCACCATCCCCCGCCCGGGTGAGGCAACGGGTCCTGACGAAACCGCGGGGGTGACCGCGGGTCCTCGTGGAACTGTGAGGGGTTGCCGCGGCTCCTAACGGAACCGCGGAGGATGTTCGCGGGTCCCTGGGGAACGGCTCCCGATGTGCGGGGGATGGCTACAGGGGTAAGGCCACCCCACTGGCCCTACCCTCTCGCCCTCGAAACTCCTCCTTACGGGTGGGTTGCCTACCTTCCGGCGCAATTTTTCAAATTTAAATCTGGCGTAGCACCGCCATTTTTTTTTCATTTCCGACCCCAAAGTGTCCTTCATCGAAACACTTCTCTAGGCACCCCCTACACGCCCCCGAAATATATTAAGTCGGAAAAAAGTCACCCTGTATATTGAACACACTCTTTATCAACATTTTGAAATAACTGCTGTGCCCCGTGGCCTGTGAACCAGACTCGGCTGCTGACTCAGCCCCGTCGCATACTCTCGCTGGATAGCAGTAGTATAGGTTACCCCTAGTCACCCGCCGCCATCTTGGTTACCCCTAGTCACCTCTGGCCCCTAGTCACCTCCCGTACCCCCCTAGTCACCTCTGCCCCTAGTCACCCCCAGTCACCCGGAAGACAGGTCAAGACATGTAACCTAACCTAACCTAACCTAACCCAACCCAACCCAACCCAACCTAAGGGCCTAAGTGACCCACAGGGTCCTAACCTAACCCAACCTAAGGGCGTGACACGTCAGGACGTGTAACCCAACCTAAGGGCCTAAGTGACCGTCGCCGTTGCTAACCCAACCTAAGTTGTGACGTCAGCTGGGACTAGTCCTCCTCTGGCCTTGACTTGAACCGCCAGGGTGGCCGTCAAGGAGGTTCGCCGTGGCCTCGGACCGCCGCAGTACCTCCCCTAGCGCCGGGGAGGAAGGCACATTTATAGGCGCTCGGACAGATGCAATCTGGCAGCGAGAGCCAAAGTACAAGTCTAGACCTGCGTCGCCCGCCGCCGCCACCCGCCGCCGCCCGCCGCCGCCCGCCGCCGCCCGCTGCAACCCGCCGCCGCCCGCCGCCCGCCGCCGCCCGCTGCCGCCCGCCGCCGCCCGCCGCGTCCGCCCGGACCGCGAGGTGCCCGTCAACTGTGTGCGCACCGAGGCCTCGTACAGCATTTCCATGCGCGCCCAGGAGGCATGCTGATACGCTCGTTAGAATTTTTAACGGAAAATCCTATCCCCCCTAGTGGAGGCCTATGCGAAACCGTGGCTCAGATGATTGGAGCGTTTATTGGACCCATTGGACCCTTTATTGGACTAATTGTAGCATTTATTGGACTTATTGGACCCTTCATTGGACTAATTGTAGCATTTATTGGACTTATTGGACCCTTCATTGGACTAATTGTAGCATTTATTGGACTTATTGGACCCTTTATTGGACTTATTGGACCCTTTATTGGACTTATTGGACCCTTTATTGGACTTATTGGACCCTTTATTGGACTTATTGGACCCTTTATTGGACTTATGTGCCTTCCTCCCCGGCACTAGGGGAGGTACTGCGGCGGTCCGAGGCCACGGCGAACCTCCTTGACGGCCACCCTGGCGGTTCAAGTCAAGGCCAGAGGAGGACTAGTCCCAGCTGACGTCACAACTTAGGTTGGGTTAGCAACGGCGACGGTCACTTAGGCCCTTAGGTTGGGTTACACGTCCTGACGTGTCACGCCCTTAGGTTGGGTTAGGTTAGGACCCTGTGGGTCACTTAGGCCCTTAGGTTGGGTTGGGTTGGGTTGGGTAAGGTTAGGTTAGGTTACATGTCTTGACCTGTCTTCCGGGTCACTGGGGGTGACTAGGGGCAGAGGTGACTAGGGGGGTACGGGAGGTGACTAGGGGCCAGAGGTGACTAGGGGTAACCAAGATCGAGGGGGTTTTCACTTGCGTAATACTGTGTACACAGTTTCCCGTAATACCTTTGTAATACACGTAATACGCGTAATACACGTAATACACGTAATGCAGCTTCAAACCACGTCAAAAACACAAAAAAACTGTTCCGAAAGTACCCCGACTGTACTTTGTAATCAGCAGCTAGTCGCAGCCGTACATCAACGCCGAGTCGTCCACCCCACAGAAGGTGTTGGGCAGGGTGGGCAGGCAGGGGCCCCGCGCCCGCAACCAGCAGAGGCGGGGGCGGGAGCGCCACCGAACCCCGCCGCTTTCCGTACCCGTGGCCGCTCCCCGGCCAGAGCAGCAGGTTGGTGGTCATCGTGGTCATGGGATGCACAGCACGAGCTAAAATTTCAAGGAGTGCCCGGGGGGGGGGGGGGGGGCCTCCGTTGGGGATAGTATCAAAATCGGCGAAACACGACACGTTTCTATCGTGGGTTATTGCTGACGTTACTGAACTATACTTTGGCGTTCCCTTCCCCCACTCCCTAGCACCCCCTGCCTGACTCCCCCCCCCCTCTACCGCACTATACTAGGCGTTGTTGTGCGTGTGGCTGAGTTGGGCGAGCCGGCAAGCTGAAGCAACTTGCTCTCCTTTTCATAGTAAGTATTATTTTTAAATCGAATCTGAAGGAGAAATATCTTGTTGATGTTGCCGGAGTTGATGTTGGCCGTTGGTGAGGTGGTGGAGTTAGAGGCAGGCGAACTGCGGCGGCAAGGTGTGGAGGCCGACGCTGGCCCACCACCGCCCTGCCCGGCGTGCTCCTGGACGTGGTGTAGCTCGTGACCCTCGCGACGGTGGAGCCGCGATGGCTCTGCGCTCGGCGTCGACGGCAAGATGCTGAGGCCGAGGCTGACCCGACGCCGCCCGCCGCCCTACCCGGCATGGCCTGCATCTGGAGGTGGTGATAGGTGCTGCGGAGCGCTGGAGAATAGGTGGACAAGCTTGTTGTCGGTGAGCTGCTGCAGCTCGGCGGCAAAGAGCTGTGCCTATACTTTCCCGGTCTGGTGGTGACCTGGGCCACTGTCTACAGTCCCCTCCTCGTGGGTCAACTGAAGGCTGGCAAGCCCGCGAAACATCTGCGCACGATGGGTTGCCTATTTCACAGGTGTTCGTAACTTTTATACCGCCGTAATACTCCGTAATACCACCGTAATACCCCGTAATACCAACGTAATACGCGTAATACCAACGTAATACGCGTAATACCAACGTAATACCTGTAATACGCGTAATACTGAATTATGAAATACTGTGTACACGAAAATCTCGAGTGAAAACCCCCTCGACCAAGATGGCGGCGGGTGACTAGGGGTAACCTATACTACTGATAGCCCGCCTGCAAAACTGCATGGTGTCATCTTTTTTAGCCCGCCCTTCTGCTTTGAAAAAGCTTCAGAGCGGGCTTACGCAATCGATCTGGTGTCTGTCTGTCTGTCTGTCTGTCTGTCTGTCTGTCTGTCTGTCTGTCTGTCTGTTTCACTCGAAGGAGTTGAGCAAGAGATTTTTAGGGGATCTTAGGGGTCACTCCTGGACATTCAAACGCCTGGTGCAAATGCTGCCAACCCTCATTAAGGCACTGAAAAAAAAAAATAAATTTTTGCGTGAATAAAAAATAAAAATATTTTCAATAATATTTTATGGTCTCCCAAGAAGTATCTCGTCGAGTTAGGACTAGGACCCTCTCGGCCAAACTTTCGTCCGTTTTGCTCTATCTCTGACTATTTCGGCGCTTCAGCCACGTCGACAACAGAAATATCCGAAAACATCATGCTGTGTATCGTGTCACAGGTTTTGCGTCATTTTGCGGCACCTACGGCCAAAATTTCGTCTGTTTTACTCGGTCTCTTACCGTTTCGGCGCTAAAGCCCTAACGACGACCGAAATAACTGAAAACACTATGCTGGATGTCGTGTAATGGGTTTTGCGTAATTTTGCAGCCCCATCAACCGAATTTTGGGAGTTATACAAAATTAGTAACCGCTTGGAAACACGGCTCTATAACTCCTCTACTAGCAGCACGTTTTCAAAGCAGAAGGGTAGTGATGTGCGAATCCTTCGAATTCAAATCGAATCGAATCAGTACCCCTTCGATTCGGATCGAACCCGAACCAATCAGGTTCGATATCGATGGATTCGAAGACAGGAATTTCTCCACGTTCGAATTTTAAGCGGCTGCGCGCGCAGCGCGCCTGCGCCCAACCATCTCGCCTAACCATTTCCGCAGAAGAGGAAAAAAAATTGTTTCTCGTCACTCTGGACATAAGTTGTGGTTATTCGTTGCAGATAAAAGTAATATAACATCTACATCCCTCGTACAAATTATCTCTGCAGAGCGTAGCGTATCGATTTTAGTGCATTTTGAGTGATTTGAATGGATTCGATTCGGTGGGGACCTTCGATTCGATTCACTTCGGGAGAAAAAAATGTGATTCGATTCGATTCGGGAAAATTTTTAGAAATTCGATTCGATTTGACTTTTGAAAAAGGCACTTCGCACATCACTAGAAGGGACGGCTTTAGTTACGGTGGTTCGCCGTTACACACTTTTAATATTCCTGAAGGGAATGTCCGTACGGGCCGAAGGCCCGATAACTTTAAAGCCAAGAAGACGCTTTGAGGTTTTTGGGTCGGGCTGAAGGCCAAGCAGGCAAGCCTCCTGCCGAACGGAGTTGCCAGCGAAGCAAAGCGGAGCTGGCAACGACGTTTGGCGGTAGGGCGGGCCTGCTTGTTACTTAGTTTAGTTCTTGGCTCTGTTTGCTCACGCAAGCTGGCCACAGGGCGCACCGAGTGTCTGCGCAGTGTACTTGGCGAAGCTGCTAAGCGTGAAAGCTACTCGGGGCCCGTCCTATCGTCTATTTCTACTACTGCTTTCCTTAACCTTGATTTCGATTTTGATGAGATACCACCTTCTTGCTTGCGGCCAAAAAAGCCGTGCTGTCCAGCGCCAATAGTTACACTGTTAAATTTATCCGTAATTTTACGAAGAATTTTCAACGAATGATTTGTTATGATAAACAAACGAATCATTCGTAATAATTTGCACGAATGATTTGTAATCTTTTTACGAATGATCCGTTGCAATTAATCATGACTAAAATTTCTTGTCTACGTCAACTTTTAATCTAACAACTGAATCTTAGTTGGTGTTACGAATAATTCATAAAGTAGTACAAGTTGTTCGTAAAATTACGAATGATTCGTTTTGTAGAATTCAAGAGATGAGAAAGAATAACCCTTTGCCCACACTGTCAAAACAGTTTTGAAATTTCAGATTAAAATCGGTTGCAAAATTGCAAACGTGCCCATGGCAGAGAAGACCCAAATGACTTTTGGGCTCGGACCCAAAAATTTGAGTCCGGAGCCCAAAATTTTAGGTTCCGGGCCCAAAACTTTGGGTCCGGACCCAAATGAGGACCCAACCGTTTAGGTCCGGACCCAAACGCATGGGTCCCAATTTGGGCTCGGACCCAAACGCATGGTCCCCATTTGGGTTCGGACCCAAACGCATGGGTCCCCACTTGGGTCCGGACCCAAACGCATGGGTCCTTAGTTGGGTCCGGACCCAAACGCATGGTCACGGACCCAAATATTTGGGTCCCCTTTATGACCCCTGCGAGGTAGGCAAAATTGTAGTGAAAAGAGGTAGGCAAACCCGCTAAACACCTATTAAGGCTATCTTGTAAACTACTGGACTTAAAGCAACGAGGACACCACCATTGTGCTCAGCGTCAAAAGTTACCTTTGCAAGGTTGACGACGGAGTTCATGTTGTCTTGTACGTTAGATAATTTGTGGGACAACGAACTTCTGAAGGAATCCCATGTTTGATGCAGGACCCAAACATTTGGGTCCGAACCCTTATTTGGGTTCGGACCCAAATTTTTGAGTACGTGAAAAGGACCCAAATTTTTGGGCCCGTCATTTGGGTCCTCTCTGCCATGGGTGGTTTTGAAATTTCATAACATCGCTAATTTTACATTCGTAATTTTACGAACAACTTGTACTATTTTATGAATTATTCGTAACACCAACTAAGATTCAGTTGTTAGATAGAAAGTTGACGTAGACAAGAAATTTTAGTCATGATTAATTGCAACGGATCATTCGTAAAAAGTACGAATCATTTGTTGAGGTAGTTTTACGAATCATCCATGAAAGAAATTTGCCCGGATCATTCGTGAAAGAACGGAAAGTTTTTTTACAGTGTAGGCTTATAGTCATAATTTTCCGAAATTTTCTTCTGTGTGTGTGTGGCCCTTAATCCTTATTGGGTTATAGGCTAACACTGTACTGATCCGATCTTATCCTTATCCTTTTCCCAACCAACGCAAGTCTATCTGTTTTCTGGCTGTCCAACATAAGTCCAGGAATTTTCTGAGAAATCAACGTAAGTCCAATTAATTGGTGGACTTAAGTCATTTCCTCCGAAAACAACTGGACTTGCGTCGGATGCTTAGAAAACAGATAGACATAAGTGGACTTACGTTCATTTCCTCAGAAAATACTGGACTTGCGTTGTTTTGCTGGTCGACATTTGACATGTGTCCATCGATTTCTTTTTAACGATTACCTACACAAAATTTATGAAGATGGTTAAATTATTATTTTTTACTGATTCTGAATATGTATTTGGTTTTTGAATACAACTCAAATTACAATACTACTTTAGTTAAATCATGATAGTGAAAAATTTCGGAAAATGGACTTAAGTTCCTTTGTCAGATTACCAGTGAAATGTGACATCACATTATAACGAATGTGACAGCTTTTGCACTTAAAAGAATGTGACGTCACAGGAATTGTATAACAGTGAACTGACTCAGCCTTTCTCTTTCGCTCTCTCCCTCAGCTTACTGCTCTTCAGTTGACTCTTCTGGGTCCACAAATTTCTTCAGGTCTTGTATGAGAACCTTGTACTCCAATGGTCTTCCTTCTTCTTTGACTATCACCACATCCTGGCTCAACAAGGACGTAATTTCGCACGGGCCCTTCTATCTCTCCGCGAGTCTTTCACAAAACTTATCCGCTGCTTTACTTTGCGGCCTGTGCCTAACCCAGGCCATTTCTCCGACCTGGTAGGTTATTTCCGCGTCTCTTCCCTTGTAGTGCGGCTCTATAGGTACTTCGGCAACTTCACTTGCATCCTTCGCAGGGCCTCTTCTCGTATGTACGCCAATCTCTGGTCACGCAGCTCTGCCCATTGGTCCTTTGGCGATGGAAGGTTATCCTGCCATACAGCAACTGACCCGGGCTGTAATCTGCAGTCATATTTACTCTATTTCTCAAATGCCTCAAAATCCGCGGCAATTCTTCGTCCCAGTGCGTCTGCGCGCGATCCAATACCGCCAATCGCAAACAAACCTTTACTGATTGAATACTTCGTTCAACTTTATTTGCTCGTTGCCTGTAAATAGGGGTGGCCACCTGCTCACACCCCCACTTCCGGCAGGCATCCGTCCAGGCATTACCTGTGATGGTCGTTGCGCTGTCGGTAATGATGACTTCAGGATATCCAGTGCGCGTAAACAGGTCATATTCCAAGAAACGAATAGCCTTAGCGGCCGTAACGCACGTTGACGGTTAGATCTCTAACCATCTCGTGAAACAATCTTCCACAATTAGAAAATATCTGTTCTTGTTCTTCGTCATGGGCAGCGGTCCGACCCAGTCCAAACTCAGCGATTTCCAAGGTTCAGTTGGCAGGCGTGGGCGAAGATGGTCCGCCTGCTTTTCGTAACTTCTTTTTACCCGTGCACATTTCTTGCATTCACGCACATATGCGTATACATCGTGGCGCAACGACGGCCAAAACGCTGCGTCTCTAGCGGTTCTCAGTGTCTCCCCCGTTCCTTGATGCATGTGGTCATAATGAGCCCAGTGGAGGACTTTCTTCCTGCATTCCGGCGGAACCACTACAGTCCATGTCTCTTCTTTTACATTATTCTTGTGCGAGTGGCAGACCAGCCCGTCCCGGACTGCTAGCCGCTTGCGTGCGATTCTCAGCTTCGCTGCGTATTTTGGGTCATCTTCGGGTAATATGTCGTTTTCAATGAAATTCCTGGCATCCTGGTACCACAGATCTTCGGCCTGTGCCTCTTGTATCGTCTGGAGGAGGGACTCTTCTTGCGCCTCCGTTCTGTAAATCTGCAGAATCTTCGTGACTGATGCATCACCTGCTTCATCCTCCACCGGGTAGCGTGACAAGTGGTCACACACGGTGTTAACTGGACCCTCGCAGTGGCGGATCTAGCTCAAATGTTTCGGGGGGAGGGGGGGGGAGAGTTATGTAGGTTGCCTACTTTAAGGGGGTCCTTAATAAATCGGCTTAAGGGAGTGAATGGTTTCGTTCCTCGTGCACTGGAAAAACAAACGTTGCGTCCGCTACACCAATTGGTGTGTTCTATGGCAACATTTCAGTTTTTGTGGAATATTAACCAACCGAGACTTTAAGTTTCATTTCTGATGCGCCTATCAGATTCCCCATGAAATTCCCGTTCGAACGAGCCTACATGTGATGGGGTTCAGATGCATAGTTCATTCAACATGTCCAATTCCCCATTTTCTACAAATCCTATTTAAAGTCGTAGTATTTAGGCTCGCAACCCCATTACATGTAGGCTCGTTCGAACGGGAATTTCGAGAGGAACCTGATGGACTCGTCGAAAATAAAACATGAAGTCTTGGTTGGTTAATATTCCACAAAAACTGAAATGTTGCCATAGAACACAGAGCAGAATCATTTAAGAAAAGCGAGCGACAACATCGACCATCTCCGATTTCGCTCATATTTTTTTTTTAGGTTCCTTTCATAGTCCCAAGAACCATATCCAAAATTTAGCCCGATCGGACAACCCTTGTAGACACAGGAAATTTCGGAAAATTTGAGTCAAACATTTTACTTGTTTTGAGGTAAAATCAAAATATCACTATAAGTTTTGATTTTGGCCGGATTTAGTGGATTTCAATGTTGATTCCGGGGTAAAATGTGCCTCTGAATCCGAATCTGGCATCGGTTTTTCGATTGGGTGATTATTTAAAACGGCATCCACCAAGTTTCACCATTTGCAGAGAAATGCCCAAACCTTGGGGTTTCCATGCCCGCATGCGTAGAATTGACCGTTCTCGGCGCCAAATGGTAGGGAAAGGACCAAAGTAACATAGACTACCAGTCCCGATCGTCTTATGATGCTCCCGGATTTTTCCGGGGCTTATCGGAGATACCAAAGGCTGGAAGGTCCCGGACTGACTAGGCAACCACCCACGGCGACGTGTGCGGCGGGCTGGCCTAAGCTCGCGCGTCAGGCGCGTCCCCCCGCCCCCCCGCCAGCAGGACAGCGCCCGTCCCGGGCTGGTAGCCCGACCTGGCCCGCGGCCCGGGCCGGGCCGGGCTTGTACACCACGTAATTCAGAAAAATTCAAAAAAAAATTTAAAAAAATCAAAAAAATTCAAAAAATCAGAAAAATTCCGGAAAAATTCACATTTGTACGCCAAACTTCAGAGAGGAATTCCTAAGCTCGAGCGTCAGGTGCGTTAGCCCCTCCCCTCCCCCTCGGCAGGCCAGCGCACGGCCTGGGCTGGTCAGGGACCCTAGGGCTTGTAACGCGTCCTTGCCCGCGGGCCGGGCCAGGCCGGGCTTGTACACCACGTAATTCAGAAAAATTCAAAAAATTCTCAAGTTCAGAGAAATTCAGGAAAAATTTACTAAAATTCACAAAAATTCAGGAGCTTTAAGGATACCTTAGAGCAATAGTTGCAAAAATTTAATAAAAAATCACAAAAAATATCAGAAAACTGGGTGCAGTTTATAATGAGTCAGCAGGTGGGTACAAAACTGATATACAATATAACAATCATACTTCCTACTTCATTTACTTTTTTAGGACACCAATACATTTAAGGTGTGCGGTGGCATCGTCTGTCATTTTGAAAGAGTTGTTTCCTAGATCTTATAGCTCAACAGAACACACAATATGTGGTACGGGGACACAATATGTTTGAAGGTCATCCCTCCACTTGTACACCCCAGAGGTGCTTGGAAGTCTTGGACTCAATGTGACTACCTCTGCCCTCCCTGACCAGCCCAGGCCGTGCGCTGGCCTGCCGAGGGGGAGGGGAGGGGCTAACGCACCTGACGCTCGAGCTTAGGAATTCCTCTCTGAAGTTTGGCGTACAAATGTGAATTTTTCCGGAATTTTTCTGATTTTTTTGAATTTTTTTGATTTTTTTAAATTTTTTTTTGAATTTTTCTGAATTACGTGGTGTACAAGCCCGGCCCGGCCCGGGCCGCGGGCCAGGTCGGGCTACCAGCCCGGGACGGGCGCTGGCCTGCTGGCGGGGGGGCGGGGGGACGCGCCTGACGCGCGAGCTTAGGCCAGCCCGCCGCACACGTCGCCGTGGGTGGTTGCCTAGTCAGTCCGGGACCTTCCAGCCTTTGGTATCTCCGATAAGCCCCGGAAAAATCCGGGAGCATCATAAGACGATCGGGACTGGTAGTCTATGTTACTTTGGTCCTTTCCCTACCATTTGGCGCCGAGAACGGTCAATTCTACGCATGCGGGCATGGAAACCCCAAGGTTTGGGCATTTCTCTGCAAATGGTGAAACTTGGTGGATGCCGTTTTAAATAATCACCCAATCGAAAAACCGATGCCAGATTCGGATTCAGAGGCACATTTTACCCCGGAATCAACATTGAAATCCACTAAATCCGGCCAAAATCAAAACTTATAGTGATATTTTGATTTTACCTCAAAACAAGTAAAATGTTTGACTCAAATTTTCCGAAATTTCCTGTGTCTACAAGGGTTGTCCGATCGGGCTAAATTTTGGATATGGTTCTTGGGACTATGAAAGGAACCTAAAAAAAAAATATGAGCGAAATCGGAGATGGTCGATGTTGTCGCTCGCTTTTCTTAAATGATTCTGCTCACACCAATTGGTGTAGCGGACGCAACGTTTGTTTTTCCAGTGTGGATAGAGGGTGGAGAAAAGGAGAGGAATTAAACGTGGTTTAGACGGAACGCGAACGCGCACTGAAAAATGCTTGTAAACTAAATTCTTTGCAACGTTGCGAAGAATTTTTAATATTTATTTGTATTACGAAGAATTTGTTCGTATTGCGAAGAACTTCTTTGCAAGCTACTAGAATTCTTCCAAACTTCCAAACTACTCTGGAAAAACAAGTGTGAGACAGCCTCACACCATTTGGTGCAAGACCAAAACGTCTCACACCATTTAGCTCGATTTTTGTGGTGAATTAAAAATGTTTGAATTTTTTCTTAAATTCATATTCTTTGTTGAAAGAGCTTTAAGACGAGCTACCATGTGATGGGTCTGAGGCTGATAGCAGACGGAAGTACCTGCCGCTTTGTTTATTTCAAATACGGCAAGGGCCGGAGAGAAAATGATTTCAGACCCATCACATCGTAGCTTGTTTGAAAGCTCTTTCAACAAAGAATATGATTTTAAGAAAAATTTCAAACATTTTTAATTCACCACAAAAATCTAGCTAAATGGTGTGAGACGTTTTGGTCTTGCACCAAATGGTGTGAGGCTGTCTCACACTTGTTTTTCCAGAGTAATTGTCTGTCTTGCAAAGAAATAGTTCGTAAGCTTACGAAGAATTAGTTCATTATACAATGCTTCAAAATTCTTCGGAACTTACAAAGAAAATAGTTTGCAATACGAACCAATTCTTTGCAAGCATTTTACAGTGCGCTCACCAAGACTAGCTTCGTGGGTTTTGCGATGCCGGCTAGGTTAGTACCGGGTCGGGTGCAACAAAAATCACCCGATGTCATGCGGGCTTGCCTACCCACTCCCCCCGTAAGGCGCTATTGCCCCAAGAGTGGGCAGACTAGCAACACTTTAAAACCCGGTACATCAGTGTAATTTATGTCTCATGCGAGACTGTACCGTCGTGCGTCATGCCCCTTCCCCCAACCTTCCCCCCGCCCCGCGCATTTGCGAAGCTTGTACAGTGGAGATTTTGTAAAATAAATATCACACTGCAAAATTCTTGCAAAGAATTTTGAAGCATTGTAAGGAAGTTTGCATTGCAAACTATTTTCTTTGCAGTGCAAACAATTTTCTTCGTAAACTGCAAAGAAATAGTTCGTACGCTTACGAACTAATTCTTTGCAACGTTACAAACAATATAGTTCGCAAGGTGCAAAGATTTAGTTCGCAATATGAATAAAATAGTTCGTACGGCAAAGAATTTTACAACGCTTCAAAATTCTTTGCAATGCAAAGAACGGTTCTTCGCAAGCATTTTGCAGTGCAAATATCAAGGAAAAGACCCTGGCCCCACGGGCATCACTCATTCTGCTGGCTGTCAACACTGTCACCGACGGCTCTGTGCGAAGTGCAGTGCGGAGCGCTTCTCGCTCGGCTAGCTGCTGGCTGCAGGCTGGCTGTAGGCTGGCTGCAGGCTGGCTGCTGGCTGGACGAGATGAGCACCCCTCCCCCGCCCACCTCCTCCTCTGTTGCTAACGTCTACCAACTCACCAAAACTTACCTCATTCTCTCCATCAATCAAATAACGTTAATTCACATTTAAAAAAAAAAAACACACACACACACACACAAAATGTATAATGTCCAGCATTTCTTAGTACATATTGAAAACGATTTTACGGATCTTTTTGTGTTCATATGGGAGATACACAGGAAGAACAAAGGTAAGACATAACACCCTTTTACACAGAAAATTGGTTGGCGTCTAAAGACACCAATATCTTGGCGTCTTAAGACACCAATATCTTGGCGTCTTAAGACACCAATATCTTGGCGCTCTATGACGCCAAATGCGTCCTGAGGACGCCAAATTTTGGTGTTCTCCTAGAGGACGCCAGTATTTGGCTTCTTTGAACGCCAAAATTTGGCGTCTTTTGACACCAACATATGGCGTTCAGAGAAGAACGCCAACTTTGGCCTCAAAAGACGCCACGCAGTTTTCAGTGTAGGGGTGCTACTCGTAATAGTGCCTTGAGAAAGGCATTATTCAAACAGCACCCGTACAGAGGCACTAATTGGACCGAAAGGTGCTATATTTCAGTGCCTTTGGACACAATCGCGCCTTTCTAAAGGCACTAGAGAATAGCACCTTTTAAAGGCATTAGGTCGCACCTTTGTTTTTCAAGTGTACCGATCCCGCCGTGAAGCCAGAAGGGGGGGGGGGGGGGGGGTGATAGTGCGGGCACGGCGGAGGGGAGCCTGATTTTGGTTCAATCCACAATTTTGCAGCGTAGTACAGAGTAATAGACATTTTAGTCGGGTCACACATTTTAATGACCATGACCCGAGGGGGTATGCACTCGCGTAATAGTCGGGTCAACTGTCCTGTAATAGAAGTGTAATACTCGTGTAATACTCGTGTAATAGCGCGTAATAGCCGTAATAGCGCGTAATAGCCGTAATAGCGCGTAATTGCAGCGTAATAGAGCGTAATTGCAGCGTAGTAGAGCGTAATAGTTGCGTAATAGAGCGTAATAGTTACGTAATAAAGCGTAATAGCGCGAAAAAAATGCTTGGTGGACGGAGTATTTACAATTGTTCCGGAGATACCCCTCGCTCGCCTTTCCAAAAGTACACTTTAAACATTAAAAAAAAATCATTTTTTTTAATATCTAAAAGCAAAAAAATTGTCATGTACTATTACCAAACAGACTGCATTCTAAGTGGCAAGTCGCTCCTTCCCTACTATGACCTATAACTCATTTCTACATATTGCCAAAATGGTGGCATTTTATATCTGCAGAATAGGTGCACCTAGAGCTGCCATTTGCAGGGAAGACCCAGGTACCATAGGAGAGCCAACAAAAAAAATACGGTCGATTTGGGGGACAACTTTTTTTGGGGGGCGAAAGGGGCGGGGGGTGTACTGCAGAGTTCTGCAGCGGTCGCTTCTTAGGGACCGCCAGTGACCGCCGTACCGACCGCCGGGTGACCGCCAGTGAGACACAGATGGTCCCAGGCGGAGCGGGGGACAGTTCTAAGGTGCGACATTGGTGTTCAGCGTTGGGCAGGGGTCGGTGGGCACCTGAATCGCACCTTAGAACCACCCCCTGCTCCGCCTGGGACCGCCTGTGTCGCGCCGGCGGTCGCCCGGCGGTCCGTACGGCGGTCACTGGCGGTCCCTCTGAAGCGACCGATGCAGAACTCTGGTGTACTGCTCACATGGAATCACTCAAAGTTAAATATACACGGAGAAAAAGAATTCGTTGCACCAACTAAATTATTAGTTAATTTCAAGATTACAAATAAAATTTCGTACGGATGAACTCAAATTTAGTTGCGAGAACCTAAAATCAGTAGCGACAGTCAAATTCTTAGTCCTGACGGTGAAAAGTACACTTCTTGCGTGTTTTGGTCGATTTAGTCCTTACAACGAACGTTTAGGTTATCTCAACTAAATCTAGGCTCCTACAGCTAAAATTTCGTTTTGTGGTACGAAATTTTGTTCGTTATCTTGAAATTAACTAATATTTTAGTTGGTGCAACGAATTCTTTTTCTCCGTGTAGAATGATTGAAATTTTCTCAGAGAAAGCATACTAGTTAGTTCACCTGTTATTTTTTAATTGATTTACAAGAATTTTGACGAAATATCAAGGATTTCGTGGTATTAAGTGGATGTGTTTGGCTCTGCCACAAAATCTCAGAATGTGTTTTACTTTATTTTATGCTGATGACAACTTTTTTTTTCAGTTCCAGAGTAAAAATTGTTGATGGTCACCATCAACAAGTTTCATTCTGGAACTGAGAAAAAAGTTGTCATCAGCTTTTCTATTTTACAAAAGGAAATGCATAAAATAATGTAAAAAAATTCTGAGATTTTGTGGCAGAGTCAGACACATCCACTTAATACCACAAAATCCTTAATATTTCGTCAAAATACTTGTAAAGCAATTACAAAATAACAAGAGAGTGTTCCTGGAGGAGGTTTACTAGAATATACTCTTCTCAAAACTTTTGAAACCAATAAAAATACGATGCCTGCTGTAGGTAAATCCCTGACATGGCATGAGTATGTCTTTCATAACAAATAATCTGTTATTTCAATATGATTTCAAGCCACCCCTTTGACTAATGTTTCAGAATCGTTCATGGACAAGGATAAACAATAACAGAGAAGGCATATGGTCCTCCAAGTTTCTCACAGTGCAAAGTGCAGTTGAATGGAAAATCTGTTCGCGGTACTCGGGAATATTTGGCGCGCTACACTATAAAAAAATCACTGTCTCGCATACGGAAAAGTACCGTCAGTACGGACTACGGTCACTCCGTATCCGGCTTCCGTTGTCTATCCCTCATAAGAGCCCATGTTAATTAAACTGTGGGTACGGAATATTTACGGAAATGTTACCGCTAATTTTTATCCGGAGCTCTCCGTTTCAGGTACGGTGCCTGTAACGGCTTTCCGTACCTTTTTCCCTTACCAGGCCCTATAAGGTACGGAGCAATATACGGAAAAAAACCGTACTTGCTCGAGAAAACCAGTAATTATTCTCAGTGGGTACGGTCTCCGTAGCAGGCTCCGTACCACAGGCTGTTTTTTTACAGTGTATTTCAAATGTGTTGAGCGTGTAATGGTCGCGTAATAGTCGCGTAATAGTCGTAATAGTCTTGTAATAGTCGTGTAATAGTCGTAATAGCCCCGTAATAGGCGTAATACCTGTAATGGTTTGTAATAGGATGTAATAGGCGTAATAGGCGTAATAGAAATCTATTACGCGAATTTCGTAATAGTCGGGTCACAATTTTCGGGAGTGCATACCCCCTCGAGAAGAACGGTTGCAAGACTAGATCAGCTGCAAGAGTAGAACGGTTGCAAGACTCGATCAGTTGCAAGAGTAGACCAGTTGCAAAACTAGACCAGTTACAAGACTAGACCAGTTGCAAGATTAAACCAGTTGCAAGACTAGACCAGTTGCAAGACTAAACCAGCTGCAAGACTAAACCAGTTACAAGTCTAGACCAGTTGCAAGACTGGACCACTCGCAAGATTAGACTAGCTGCAAGGCTGGACTGGACCACTTGCAAGAGTAGACTAGACCAGTTGCAAGACTAGACCAGTTGCAAAACTGAACCAGTTGCAAGTCTAGACCACTTGCAAGACTAGACCAGTTGCAAGACTGGACCAATTGCAAGACTACACTAGCTGCAAGTCTAGACCAGTTGCAAGACTACATCAGTTACAAGGCTAGACCATTTGCAAGACTGGACCAGTTGCAAGGATGGACCAGTTGCATGACTACACCAGTTGCAAGACTAGACCAGCCTCAAGACTAGACTAGCTGCAAGAATAGGCCAGTTACAAGACTAGACCAGTTGCAAGTCTAGACCAGCTGCAAGACTAGAACCAGTTTCAAGACCGGATCAATTGCAAGACTAGACCAGTTGCAAGACTGGACCACTTCTCGCAAGACTAGTCTAGACCAGTTGCGAGACTAGACCAGTTGCAAGACTACATCAGTTGCCAGGCTGGACCATTTGCAAGACTGGACCAGTTGCAAGGATGGACCAGTTGCATGACTAGACCAGTTGCAAGACTTGACCAGTTGCAAGACTGGACCAATTGCAAGACTACAACTAGTTGCAAGTCTAGACCAGTTGTAAGACCACATCAGTTGCAAGGCTGGACCATTTGCAAGACTGGACCAGTTGCAAGGATGGACCAGTTGCATGACTAGACCAGTTGCAAGACTGGACCACTCGCAAGACTAGACTAGTGGAAAGGCTGGACCACTTCTTGCAAGACTAGTCTAGACCAGCTGCAAGACTAGACCAGCTGCAAGACTGGACGACTCGCAAGATTAGACTAGCTGCAACGCTGGACTGGACCACTTGCAAGAGTAGACTAGACCAGCTACAAGACTAGGCTAGCTGCAAGACTAGGCCAGTTACAAGACTAGACCAGTTGCAAGTTTAGACCAGCTGCAAGACTAGACCAGTTTCAAGACCGGACCAATTGCAAGACTAGACCAGTTGCAAGACTTGACCACTCGGAAGATTAGACTAGCTGCAAGGCTGGACTGGACCACTTGCAAGAGTAGACTAGACCAGTTGCAAGACTAGACCAGTTGCAAGACTGAACCAATTGCAAGTCTAGACCAGTTGCAAGACTAGACCAGTTGCAAGAATACATCATTTGCAAGGCTGGACCATTTGCATGACTGGACCAGTTGCAGGGATGGACCAGTTGCAAGACTAGACCAGTTGCAAGACTAGACCAGTTGCAAGACTAGACCAGTTGCAAGACTAGACCAGCTGCAAGACTAGACCAGTTGCAAGACTAGGCCAGTTGAATACTAGACCAGTTGCAAGACTAGACCAGTTGCAAGACTAGACCAGTTGCAAGTCTAGACCAGCTGCAAGATTAGACTAGTTGCAATAGTCCCCTCGTCCTAGGGAACAGATTTACCATGGTAGGGTATAGACAAATCTTCTGCATTTCGGATGAAAACCGTCCGTATTACAGGTAAATTGTACGTAATTCAAACATACCTAATTACGTAAGGCATGGGGAAAGAAGGGCATTTTCTCCGTATAGGTGCCCCTACAGACGGGCTATCGATAAACCAACGCGCATCAATAACATTCACTGGCAACCTGCACAAAAATCAGTACAACACGTCTGAAGCCTGAATCCGCTCGCCAGCTAGGCAGCCCCACTACATCCGTGCACACAGATTGCCTAACCGGCAGGCCGATACGGGCCCCAGACGTGTTTTACCGATTTTTGTGCAGGTTGCCAGTGAATGTTATCGATGCGCGTTGGTTTATCGATAGCTTTCATTAACAGCTACGTTCTCCTGGAGACCCAGTCTCCGAGCGATCAATACGAAGGCGCCTAGAGCGAGAACACTACACTGTTATAAAATACCACACTTTAACAACAGTGTGGAACTGTTATTTCTAAACACAATAGAAAACTTAAAATTCATTTTACATCGTAGGGTACAATGTGCTGAATGTACAGCGTTTCACTGTTAATTTAGAGTACAAGTACGGTTTGTACGGTTGAAATTGATGGTATTTTTTACAGTGTACATTTACTTTGTCGTGCCGCGTACGCGTGGCGTCACGTCGTGCGAAACTGTTACCGTGTCCAACGTCAAGTACCTACCCGCGGTTAACTTTGGCTAGAAAATCTTGGTCACCAGACGCGGACCGGCGGCGTGGCGATGCTAAGAACAAGGTGTCACTTAATGGCGCGAAAATTATCAAATCCTAAATTGCAAGTTGGGTCAACGTCACACGGACCTACGGGGGTGCTTGCTAGACAGTGCTCGACGTAAACTTTTATTTAGACCTTTCTGTGAAGAGGTCAGCGACAACACACTTCAAAATGGGACACTCTAATCGGCACCCCGAAAACACCGGCGGGCAACAGGCGGACAGCTCGGGGTAGGGTCGTGAGGTCGCCGACGAGGTTTTCGCTACAGTAGTCGCCGTGGCCAGGAGGACTGGCCGCGGGGGCGGCAGCTCAGCCAGTTCCGCGGGCTCCACGGGCTCCGTCGACTCAGCGGTAGAGCTGTGCGAATCGGGGTTTTGGTGTTCGAATCGAATCGAATCGAATCCCAAAAATTTCTTACAAATCGAATCGAATCGAATTGCCTCAAAAATTTCCGAAGCGAATCGAATCGAATCGGCTTAAATTCGAGTCCGAATCGAATCGAGAAAAAAAATCGTAATTTTTCTTTGCCTAAAAACAACAAATGGCTATAAGTTAGCGTAGAAGTACAATAATTACAGGATTTTGAGGTCTTGGTCTCCCGTGATAAAATGGATTTGTGCGCAGCGCGTGCGCGACCTGTGCGCCGCCTGTGCATGTCGCGTGCGAGACGCGCGCGCAGACTGTGCGAAACACGGGCGCGGCGCGTGCGAAACGGGTGCACATGGCGTGCCAAACTAGTGCACATCTCGTGCGCGACGTGTGCGCAAGGTTTCTGTGCGCAAAGCCAGTGTGCGCAGCCGAGAAGCGCTGTAGATGGGCGCAACGGCCGCACCCCATGTGCTGATCGTGTGCAATGTGGGCGGCTGTTGTGCGCAGTGCGTGCCCGGCGCCGTGCACAGAGTGTGCGACCCCTGTGCGCTGTGCGCGCGGGCCAGGCGCTTCTGCACAGGGTGCGCACGGATCCTGGCACCAAGCGGCCTTTCCTTGACGGCGTCCTGGACGCCATCCGAGGCAGTCGCCGAGGGGTGTCCTGATGACCCGCAAACGAGTTCATGTTTTCCTCGTGTGTTCGACCTGCTGAATTCAGCGCCGAAAACCGTTTCTCTCTGCGTCATCCGGTTCCGGAGATACGAGGACGTACCACGACGCACCACGTGCTTCCCGGTGAGGATACGTTAAAATTTTGGAGGCCAAAGTGGACCTGGCGCCATTCTCCTAATGTGTCCAGGACTTCTGACTTGCTGGCATCGACTTCTATCGAGTAGTCATTCTGTCTGGACGCCGTCAAAGGTTCAGCAGACACCGAATTATCGAGATACCGAATTTCCGATATGCCATATTGCAGCTGTGAAAGTTCCGTTTGCTACTTTTGATACACTAGGAACGACTAGAAAGCACACCTGCTCTACAAACTTTTTCGACGCCATTGCTAAGTTCTCTTTGCACAGTGGTCCAGAGGTAGGAAATAAATCAAAAAAGCGATTTTTTTTTTCGATACCAACCACAGAGTTTCTGAGTAGTGAAAGGGTCAGTGCATCACGCCCTGACCCTCTTTTGCGTTAATTCATAATAATTAAGTCAAAAACTGCCAATAAAAGTAGCCTTTTTGTACCCCTGGATTCGGTGCCAGCAAAGTCTTGAAATTATGTCACGTTTAAAGCCTTGTTTTGAGTTATGCGACGTGCTTTTATTGACAAAACGTGTTGACCGATCGAAAGAACACACTTTCCTCTTTCTGTAAGAGTCGGAAATTTTTCAATCGGTCCAACCATCTTATTTTTATGCACTTTGAAAGGCTTGCGTGCAATAACATAGGGAAATGTGAAAATGACTATTTTCAATTTGAGTTTTAAAAAATCGCCTGAAACCGCCTGATGAGTTTACACTCTTATTTGGTTGTAAAGGCAGAGTAGTTTACGGGGCCGTAGGCATATTTTCCTCTAGCTTCCTCTTTCGTCGTACAGACGGTCTCAAAGTTATGCGATTTCGTAGTCGGACGTGCCTAGTCCAGAATCGCCAAAAACGGGAAATAAATCGTGAAATGAACAGGGCACGTCGCACCTTGAAACCAACGTCATTTTTAGAGTTTTCAATGGTGCTCTTTCCATTTCTGACAAAATTTTTAAGATGCAAGGGGCGGAACCAGTCTAAAAAAGGGGGTAAAGTTAAAAATTTGCTCAAATTTCACGAAAATTTGTACTGAGGGGTTTTCAAGAGTGCCCTTTTCATTTCTGATGGAATTTTTAAAATGCAAGGGGCGGAACCAGTCTAAAAAAGGGGGTAAAGTTAAAGTTTGCTCAAATTTCACGAAAATTTGCATTTTAAAAATTCCATTAGAAATGAAAAGAGCACCCTTGAAAACCGCTCAGTATAAATTTTCGTGAAATTTGAGCAAATTTTTAACTTAACCCCACTTTTTGTACTGGTTCCGCCCCTTGAATTTTAAAAATTCCATCAGAAATGAAAAGGGCACTCTTGAAAACCCCTCAGTACAAATTTTCGTGAAATTTGAGCAAATTTTTAACTTTACCCCCCTTTTTTTGGATTGGTTCCGCCCCTTGCATCTTAAAAATTTTGTCAGAAGTGAAAAGAGCACCCTTGAAAACCATCGAGATGAGGTTGGTTTCAAGATGCGACGTGCCCTGTTCATTTCACGATTTATTTCCCGTTTTTGGCGATTCTGGACCACTGTGCGGCGGAAGAAGAAAGCCTACTTCAATTTGCGGAAAAGAGCCCGTGATGACGTACCATAATGTGAGGTGGTAGGGTGAGGGGGGGTTATGAAAAATACTTGATGACAATGGCAACGCCATCCGCATGTGTGTCAAAATAGCGTAATTATCGAAAAACCGAAATTCCGAAATTATCGAAATACCGAAATTATGGAATACCGAAATTATCGAAACACCGAAATTATCGACATATACCGAAATTATTAAAATTCCGGAACTTCTGTGTTTCGATAATTACCGATACCGAACCGACTAAAATCACGTTATCGAAACTTCAGTAAAATTTTTTTTCGAAAATCTTCGATATTATTGATTATCGCACAGCCCCACTGTTAGAAAAACTGTAATCAGATACAGTAGGCATACAGTCCTTACTGTATTTGATTTTACGGTCGAACTGTATTTTATTTTACGGTCCGGTCAATGTTTATTTTTTCAGCCAGACTTTATTCTAGAATACGGTATGTACCGTAATGTCTTTTACTGTCTGGTGTCTTACAGTCTTGGACTGTATTTTAAAATACGATTAGACTGTATTTTATTTTACGGTCAAGCCTGTTACAGTCTAAACTGTATTCAAGTTAAGTCTATGTATAAGTTTCCTAACTTAACATTTCTTTTGGCCTGAATATAGTGAAACTAACGATCCGAACAATTTACACCGTATATCCAATTACGGTCTAGACTGTAGCAGGCCTGGCCGTAAAATAAAATACAGTCCGACCGTATTCTAATGTACAGTATAGACTGTGACAGGGCACACTGTAAAATTAAATACAGTTCGACCGTAAAAAAAAAAATTACATTCAAGTACGTGGCAAAAATTTATTGGGCGTTCTGTATGAATTCACTGTTGAGCCATTATTTCTCAAAGCAACCAGCCACAAAACCTTCATATCTCAGATCCTGGTCCTGATTTTTTTTTAAGATGGTCTAGTAGTAGGTAGTCCCCTCCCAAAATTTCAGATTTTTATCTATCATAGAAACCGAGATTTGGGGGTTTTTATGCTAAGACCTGCAAAAAAAATCAATTCTTTTTAGTTTTCCTCAGATCTTTTCCGCGTAACGATATTTGAAAAGAGCGTAAAAAACTGAGTCTATCTTGTGCCAGAACGAAATTTTTAGACCATTGATCAATTTTTAACGATTTTTTAAAACTCAAAAACAGTGTTTCTATTTTTTAAGTCAAAAACGTATTTTATTTTTTTTATACTTTGGGCCTTTAATGGTGTCTTGCTATAAGCGCTAACACTGGGAAGAATAAAAACTTTACAGATGGAACTCCTTCAAGGTAACGCAGCCTTAAAAAGTTTTTAAATTTTCAGAATTCAACTAAAATGAGTCGCAGGCAGTGCACGATGATCTAAAAAGTCGAACCAGATCATTTTTAGGAGTTTGATCTCAAAAGACAAAATTAAAAAAAAAATATTTTGAATATTCCTCCTGATTGGTCAAATCGTCCAAATAATTTTTTTTTAAATTTGTCTTTTGAGATCAAACTTCTAAAATTGATCTGGTTCGACTTTTTAGATCGTCGTGCACTGCCTGCGACTCATTTTAGTTGAATTCTGAAAATTCAAACACTAAGGCTGCGTCGCCTTGAAGGAGTTCCATCTGTAAAGTTTTTATTCTTCCCAGTGTTAGCGCTTATAGTAAGACACCATTAAAGGCCCGAAGTATAAAAAAAATAAACTACGTTTTTGACTTAAAAAATAAAAACACTGTTTTTGAGTTTTAAAAAATCGTTAAAAATTGAATGAATGGCCTAAAAATTGCGTTCTGGCATAAGATAGACTCAGTTTTTTATGCTCTTTTCAAATATATTCACGCGGAAAAGATCTGAGAAAAACTAAAAAAAATTGATTTTTGCAGGTCTTTAACATAAAACCCCTAAATCTCTTCTATGATAGATAAAATCTGAAATTTTGGGAGGGACTACTACTACAAGACCATCTTAAAAAAATCAGACCAGGATCTGAGACATGAAGTTTTGCGGCTGGTTGCTTTGAGAAATAATTGTTTTGTTGTTTTTTCTAAGAGTGCCTGGGACGGGACGCGCCCTCCAGCGCACGCCTCTGCACTGTCCGTGAAGAAGACAATGTCATTCCCAGTCCGAGAGGCGGAGTCTGGTGGGGGCGGCGGAGGGTGCGGACGTGTTGTGTGTCGCTCGGTCTCTCTCCTCAGGTTTTAGTGGTTCAAACGCAGTTTTTGCTATACTGTGGTATCCATGGATGCGCATTATGAACGCGGGGAGTGCGTGTGTGAAGTTTCAGTGCGATCGCTGACGCGGTTCTGTAGTTATCAGTGATTTTGTGTGATTGTGTTGCTGGAGCGACATGGCGTCCCCGTCAAGTGGCTGCAGAGTGCGCAGCTGTGGGGCCAAGGCGGTTGGGGACTTCGTCGGCCGCCAGGCCGGGCAGGAGATTTTACGGTGCCGGGTGGCGTGGGGCTCTGCCAATTTTTAACGATTTTTTAAAACTCAAAAACAGTGTTTCTATTTTTTAAGTCAAAAACGTATTTAATTTTTTTTATACTTTGGGTTTTAATGGTGTAAACTAAGCGCACACTGGGGAAGAATAAAACTTTACAGATGGAACTCATTCAAGGTAACGCAGCCTGTACAAGTTTTTAAATTTTCAGAATTCAACTAAAATGAGCCGCAGCAGTACGCATGATCTAAAAAAGCGAACCAGATCATTTTAGAGTTTGATCTCAAAAAAGACAAAATTAAAAAAATTATTTTGAATATTCCTCCTGATTGGTCAAATCGTCCAAAATAATTTTTTTTTTTTAAATTTGTCTTTGAGATCCAAACTTCTAAAATTGATCTGGTTCGACTTTTTAGATCGTCGTGCACTGCTCTGCAGAGTCATTTTAGTTGAATTCTGAAAATTCAAACACTAAGGCTGCGTCACCTTGAAGGAGTTCCATCTGTAAAAAGTTTTTATTCTTCCCAGTGTTAGCGCTTCTTATAGTAAGACACCATTAAAGGCCCGAAGTAAAAAAATAAAATACGTTTTGACTTAAAAATAAAAAACACTGTTTTTGAGTTTTAAAAATCGTTAAAATTGAAATGAATGGCCTAAAAATTGCGTTCTGGCATAAGATAGACTCAGTTTTTTATGCTCTTTTCAAATATCGTTACGCGGAAAAGATCTGAGAAAAACTAAAAAGAATTGATTTTTTTTGCAGGTCTTAACATAAAAACCCCTAAATCTCGGTTTCTATGATAGATAAAAATCTGAAATTTTGGGAGGGACTACCTACTACAAGACCATCTTAAAAAAAAAATCAGGACCAGGATCTGAGACATGAAGGTTTTGCGGCTGGTTGCTTTGAGAAATAATTGCTCTGTTGTTTTTTCTAAGAGTGCCTAGGACGGGACGCCCCCTCCAGCGCACGCCTCTGCACTGTCCGTGAAGAAGACAATGTCATTCCCAGTCCGGAGAGGCGGAGTCTGGTGGGGGGCGGCGGAGGGTGCGGACGTGTTGTGTGTCGCTCGGTCTCTCTCCTCAGGTTTTAGTGGTTCAAACGCAGTTTTTGCTATACTGTGTGGTATCCATGGATGCGCATTATGAACGCGAGTGCGTGTGTGAAGTTTCAGTGCGATCATTGACGCGGTTCTGTAGTTATCAGTGATTTTGTGTGATTGTGTTGCTGGAGCGACATGGCGTCCCCCGTCAAGTGGCTGCAGAGTGCGCAGCTGTGGGGCCGGGCGGGGTTTGGGACTTCGTCGCCCGCCAGGCCGGGCAGGAGATTTTACGGTGCCGGGTGGCGTGGGGCTATGGCAGCGGTTCCCAACCACGGGGTCGCGACCCCGTTTGGGGTCGCGGAAAAAATTTTTGGGGTCGCGGTGAGGTGCGTGGGGTCGCCTGGGGTCGCCTGGGGTCGTCTGGAGCAGGCTCCCTAGTCTGGAGCCCCCCCGGCCCAGACTGGGATCGGCCGATGGCCTCCAACTCGGCCGCGGACGCCGCCCGGGCCGAAAATACGGGAAAACCACCGGTTGTTGTTGCACCAGGCGGCCAGCAGGTAGGACCCGTGGCTGCCCTACGACGCGCGTTGACCGGAAAACCCAGGGAAGGGAGGGGTCTTGGGCGTATGGGGAGGACGGGGTGACCCCAGCAGTTGGCGGGAGAAGCTCACTTTTGTAGAAACTTGAAAACAAAATAATTGTAGGTGATTAAATTTTTTATTATTTTTTTTTTTTGGGGGGGGGGGGGCACTGGGGCTCTCTTGGGAACGCGCCAACAAGTAAGTGGGGTCGCAAAAATTTTGAAGCTCCATTTTGGGGTCGCGACCCGAAAAAGGTTGGGAACCGCTGGGCTATGGCGTCAGGACGCAGAGCGGAGCGGCCAACAACCATAGGTCGCTGAAGCACTGTTAAAACCTTACAAAGCAATGCTTCGCAATTACAAACAAAATGCTTCGCAATTGCGAAGGATTTGGCTGCTTTGTAATGCAAAGCATTTTGTTTGTATTGCGAAGCTTTTGCTTTGTAGCTTGCGAAGCATTTGCTTCGCAGCTTGCGAAGCATTTGCGAAATGCTTTGTATTACAAACAAAATGCTTTGTAATACAAAGCATCCAAATGCTTTGCAAGCTTACAAACTATTTTGTTTGTAGGGATTTAACAGTGAGTGCAATTTCAGGATCAGAGGGCAGTTTTAGTGCAGTGTCAGTGCAGTGTTTAGGCAGTGCTCAGGGAGAAACGTGACGGTGCATGTCCGCCTTACCGACCCCAATAACACCGACGACTTCTGGGAGGCCGACTGGCTGGACACCAACGTCAACGTCGACGAGCAGGTCGACGCTCGGGAGACCGCCCTCAACATCGACGATCAGGTTGGCGCTCGGGAGACCGCCGTCAACATCGACGAGCAGGTCGGCGTTCGGAAGACCGCCGTCAACGTCGACCAGAAGTGTCCTCCCCAGAACAGTCGAGCTCGAACCCCGCGGCCCGTATCGGATCCTCAACCGGCCTCGGCCTCAGCGCGTCCGGCAGGCTCTCCGAGAAGCAGGGGCAGGGGGTGACCAAGTGCCTGGCGGCGGGCAGGACACCGAGGAAGAAGATGATCCCCACCCCGCCGAGGATGGACCGGGACCAGCAGCTCACCGCACAGCAGCGTCTCCATTCAGTCTCAAAATCCCATGAACGTTTCCATGAGCCATGGGACATCATGGAATGCCATGCACCTAAAAAAACCGTTTCTCGAGTCAAGAAAAATGATCTTGTTCGAAGCTCATTTTGCTCTCAAATAAGACAAGATCATTTTTAACTCGGCCAGGGTGCATTTGATGCTTGGATCAAAAGTGCTGTTCTTGCCACAAGAGGGCACTCTTGAGGCAAGAGTAAATGCTCTTGATCCAAGCTCCAAATGCATTTGGACCGAGATAAAAATGCTCTTGTCACATTTGAGAGCAATTTTCTTGAATCGAGAAACGGCTTTTTTGGGTGTGGGACACACCATCCTCCACGGAAAGACAGTTTTCTTATAGGTTTTGCCGCTTTTCCATGGGAGTTTGGTCCTATGGAAAATCTAGATCCATTGCAGGTTCGTCCCATGGAAAATAAATTCCATTGGGGGCTGGTCCACGGGAAAATTGAATTCCATTGGGGGTGGTCAGCGGAAAATTGAGTTCCATTTGGGGTTGGTCCCGTGGAAAATTGAATTCCATTGGGGGTGGTCAGTGGGAAATTGAGTTCCATTAGGGGTGGGTCCATTAGAAAAATGAATTCCAGTGGTGGCTGTTCCTGCGGAAAAAATAAGTCTCATGAGAGATGTGTTCCATGAGGTTCCTTAGTACAGTCGTCTCCCGATTTTTGTGCGCAAAATGTTCATCACGACGAAAACGGGAGAGACACAGGTAGCCGGCCTGGGCCGTGAGCGAGCGCAAACCTTGGCCCATCCCGTGTGGCTGAGTACGGCGTTATTTTGGCGTAAGTTTGAGGTTCGGTCGCCACAAAATTACGGCAAACTTAAGTCAACAAACGACAAACATACGTTAAAAAAAACGACAAAGCAACGGCAAAAAGGGTTCACATAGTTATGGCGTATTTATGTCATTTTTAAGGCGGTAAAAGTGACACTTTTCACGCCAAAGAAACGACAAAAAAAAGGCGAAATCTTCGACTGGTCGCATAAAAGAAAAAAGCTTGGGCAAGGATCCCCAAAGAGAGATTTTGGTGGAAGGCACGTGGATTCCACGTAGAACTGTCACGTGGATTCCACGTTGACCGATGACGTGATTTCCACGTTGAAATGACTCTTCGCTCCACGTCGAATTTCCGTCGATGTGACGTGCTCACCTTAGCACAGTATTATGATTTAATTTTAAAACGTTTTGATATCTCCCCTTTCCCCTAGATGTCTTTTACTCAGCATGGAATCATAAAATATTTCTCTTACTTCTTTTATGTTGGCACGTACTACTAATTATAGGTAGCTTACAAACTTTCTCATTTTTTTTTACCTTACTTCACTGTTAAAAAAGTTTTGAAATTTCAGATTAAAATCGGTTGCAAAATTGCAAACGTGGTTTTGAAATTTCATAACATTGCTAATTTTACAATGTGGTATTAAAATTCATAACTATTTTGTGAAAATTACAAACTGGGATCTGAAAATTACAAACGGTGATGTGAAAATTAGGTAGCTTTGTAATTTCGCAATGCGGGATTGTAAAATTGTGATTACCAGATCGGAAATGTGAGAAATGATCGCAATTTTCGAATTGCAAGCCCGGGAAGACGAGGGAGAATGAGACCGGGTCAGAGCGCGGTTGATCGCAGGTAGTCGCCTTGGCCGTGTGGGCAAGGGCATCGATTCCCGATCTAGAGGCTCATGGTTCAACTCCCGGTAAGGTAAAGTACAAATTTGAAATTAATTGTCGGTCCTGTTAATGGCTAGTTGAATGTCTAGAAATAGATATCCACATCCAACAGCAACAGGAAAAAAAAATAATATAAGGGTTTGCATTTTTAAGATCACAGATTCTCAATTTTCAGAACACGTTTGCAAAAAAATTTACAATTTGGAGACTTTCAACTTTTACCCCTTGAATTTCTGAAAGGGAAATAGTGGAAAAACAAATACAAGGGGAAAAGTTGAAAGTCTCCAAATCACCAAACTGACTTCATTTCTGGACGAATCATGGCCTCAAGGTCATTTTTGGTTTTTTTACCGAAAATATTTTTTTTCCACTATTTCCCTTTCAAAAATACAAGGGGAAAAGTTGAAAGTCTCCAAATCACCAAACCGACTTCATTTCTGGACGAATCATGGCCTCAAGGTCATTTTTGGTTTTTTCACCGAAAATATTTTTTTTTCCACTATTTTCCTTTCAGAAATTCAAGGGGTAAAAGTTGAAAGTCTCCAAATCACCAAACCGACTTCATTTCTGGACGAATCATGGCCTCAAGGTCATTTTTGGTTTTTTTTACCGAAAATATTTTTTTTCCACTATTTCCCTTTCAAAAATACAAGGGGAAAAGTTGAAAGTCTCCAAATCACCAAACCGACTTCATTTCTGGACGAATCATGGCCTAAAGGTATTTTTTGGATTTTTTACGAAAAAAAAATTTTTGACCATTTTTTTGGATTTTCAAAGGCCTACATCTACCCCCAAACCCCCTACGGGCAGCTACCACTAGTGCCAAACCTTGTCCAGAGGGGTCACCTACAAAATACTTTTATGCCAACCAATTCTATGTGTATCACCGGAAAACGTTCCCTTGTAAGGGAAAGGTGCGTTAAATACGACTAAATTCGACTGCTATTATTGGTGACGGATCGGGAATAACATTTTATAAGGTTAAGAAAGTTTGCAAACATTTAAAAATATGAGATTTGGTCTGAACTTTGAAAGTTGATCATATCGTGGATACCACGTGGATTTCACGTTATTTCCACGTAGTCCCATTAAACTTGAAAAGTGCATAAATCACCCTCAGGGAATACTGCAGCAGAAAGTCGCCAGCACAGAAATACCAGTATTATTAGTAGTTAGTAGTTAGTAGTTGAGTATGGTAGATCGGTCCACGGTGGCACGGGGAAAACGACGTCATGGTTTCCAAGCAGTTTTGGAAAAAACAAGCAGCTCTTATCGATACCTCAGTTCGACAAAGACCTAGTCCTCGGTGGAGCTACGACAAAGACTCAGTTGGGGCGAGCGCTTGGAGAACAGCTCAGTTGGAGCGCAAGCTTGAACAACCACTCAGTCGGAGCGAGCGCGTGGAGAACAGCTTAGTCCCCATATGAATAACACTAAGATTGAGCTGTTCTCCACGCGCTCGCTCCGACTGAGTGGTTGTTCAAGCTTGCGCTCCAACTGAGCTGTTCTCCAAGCGCTCGCCCCAACTGAGTCTTTGTCGTAGCTCCTCCGTGGACTAGGTCTTTGTCGAACTGAGGTATCGTTATGGAGAAAATACACAGGGGTTCCGGGGCTGCTTGAAAACCAGGACGAAGTTTTTTCCGTGGGAGGGACACACGTTGATTCCACGTTATTTCCACGTATTCCCACTAACGTGATAAGCAAATCATAAAGCGCCGCTTATCTCATAAATCACGGACAAGTATGGATAAAAGTCTACGGCACAGAAAAACCAGGTAGAACAGGAAAGTAGTTGAAATATGGTGGACTGTTCCACGTTGGATGCTATAACGTCCATTTCACGTTTTGTCAACGAAGGTCTCGCAAGTTCAGCTTCCGAGCAGTTTTTTTACTGGTTATTATATTCAAGTTACCCAGTTCCTTGCGAATACTAAACTAGGAGTACGTGCGGCAGGCACGTAGTTGCTGAGCGAAGTGAGTGTTAAAACAAAAGGACGGTTTCAACCCTTCCGCCGGACACCCTATGGTATAACAAATGTCTCTTATCTCATGTCTAAAAGGAGCACACTTCTACTACAGCATCAATACCGTATTGGGAAAACCATTTGGCTGGTAATTTGTGGCGGCTCAATAAGAAATCACAACGCTTGGGTACCGAGAAAAGGTTACAAACAAAATTTAACCAAATATAAGTAAATAATGTCACAGCTAGTAACTCTCACTTGTCAGATGAAGGGGTTATCTGATTTTAATACTCAGACCAAAGTCTGCTGTCTCCCAGACAGAACTGTGTGCAGTCTATTGTAAACAACATTGTTTATGTTGTTAGGTTATGTCACTCACCCAAATAATAAGTTCGGCAGTAAGTTGAAGCGATCCTGGCTGTCATTTCCGCAATCCGTGACGTTCATTTCACAAATCCAGTACAATCAAAGGTATTCTTGATAAGAACACACGACACGCACGACACACACGGCGTGAACACGCGACAAATCACTCGTACACACACTTCTACAACATGACGACACTTGAAACTTCGTGTGGAGACTACCACCACTCTAAAAACTATTTGAGACAGCATATTTCGTCGAACTGACACTTTAATTTCTAATTTTTATGTTGAAAACAATCGAGGTGGACACCGGGCTTGGCTGGACCGTCGTGACGTAGTTCGCACACTGCCGTAGGTGGCGCTACTACCTACTACTCAACTGCTTTCGTTGCCAACCTCTCCGGAGTGCAGTTTACATTAAACGTTTCAATATTTCAAACTCCATTTAGAGGAAAAGTGTGGACAAATATTATAGCGCTGAAATTAATAGATTACGGAACACTGCCGCTTTTTACGATTACTTCTGTACTTTAAGAGGAGAACCGGCTAGGACAGACGAACAGACAGACTCACGACCAAGTACACTTCCGATCCCCTGCAGGAGTTAGCTTCGCTTCGCTCAGCGATTATGTTGATACTTTGAAACAGGGACGAGTAGTTGAATTTTGGTTGATTCATCCACGTCCACGATGGATCCACGCATCCACGTGGAATCCACGTTGAATCCACGTCACGCTTCTCTTTGGGATCGGTCTCGAACAGTGAACAGCTCCCGAACCCGCTCGGCCAAAGCGCACCCGTGGAGATCATCGTGAGGAGGAGATTCTACATTCTACATTGTGACCGCAAACTGCTAAAATTTGGTCACAAACAATACATCAAAAATTTAATCCATCTTTTTATTTTGGTCTGCAATTTAAAGGGTGGCGTCAAACCATGGAAAATTTTTGCAGCAGTAAACCTTCCGAGGGAGGTCGTGGTTCCCGCCAGGCACAGGGCTTTCACCCCGTGGCAGCCAACTACTTCGGTGTTCTGATGGGGGAACCGGTGTAGAGTATAGAATCTCCTCTTCACGATGACCTCCACGCACTGTAAAAAAAATCGGGGGTAATTTTATGTGTCTAGAATGCATATGAATTCGTGAGTTTGTATCTGCAAAGCCCCTGTTCGCACTCTAACGGACTGTGTAGTATTTTGTGCAAAACTACGTACAACTGTGCACATACGTAACTTACGCACAATATTCTTACATAATTACGCACAATATCGTGAGCAGTGACAAAATTCAGTCTTGATGATTAAATCTTAATTATAAGAAATGAGGAAAATCTTTTACAGCCCTAAAAATCATTTAAGATGGAAATTAAATTGAGTAGCTTACGTTGACAATAAGAAGGAGAGCATCTTCAATTTCTCCACGAGATGACCTGAAAGTCCTATTCTTGGCTGCTTTTGCTACACGGAAAAAAATATCAATGTTACCATAGCTTACGTATAGGCTGATATCGTGACAAGCAACTTATATGCTACCGTAGCAAAAAGTTAGCTTTCGTAGTCAAATATTAGCTGTGACAACTAATGCCCAGCTGGATTTGTCAAAGACGTTTGTTGCTAGAGATGATGTCACATTATCTCCTGCAGCGATGCATTAGCTCTCAGAGCTTATGGGTGACTACCACAACAAACTTTTCGCTACAGTAGCCTAAAATGCTGCTTGTCACGGTATCAGCCGACACGTAAGCTAATGTAGCTTACATTAAGTTCTAATAACTTATCTATTTTTTTCCGTGTACAGTTATCACAGGGAGTATGTGAGCAAGTGCTCGAATTGTCCTCACTTTCTTGCCTTCTAAAAAAAATGTGAAAAGATTATAATAATAATAATAATAATAATAATAATAATAATAATAATAATAATAATAATAATAATAATAATAATAATAATAATAAAGTAGACTGACTTGATAGGAAAAAACATGTTTTAAAAGGTGCAACATGTTACCTAGGATACTAACGAGGGAAACAGCTCTCCCGGTGTATGATAAACAGGTAAGAGAACTACGGCCCCGTTTGTCGTGACCTTGTTACAAATACTGACTGATGTTCCTTGAGCATTGCCCCCAGATTCCGGCGTGCAGAAATCCGTATCACGCAATTGCTGTTCTGGGCGCATGCGCTGCTGTGGATTTTCGGCGACGGCCAGACCATTGCCAAATACAGCACGACCATGAGCACGGATTCGTGGGGAAGATCCTCGGCGAACCCCACCTACGATTGGGAGACATTTCTCACCATTAAAAAAATCAAAAAAGTTAGGACTACGAAGTCGTTTGTCATAACACTATTAGAAATATTAACGCCTTCGGAGTACTGTCCCCAGATCCTGGGGATGCGTACCTCACATACGCTGTTCGGGGCGCTTGCGCTGCTATGGGTTTTGAAGGGCAGCGAATGCGCTGCACCGTGCCGAACGACCATGTACAGCGAGGCGCTATGGGGAACATCGGTGAACCTCACGTGCAACTGTGAAAGCCACCTGGACGATAAAGTGTACGACGGAGTCAAATGGTTCGGACCCTTCTCCAAGCAACCATTCTTCATCACGACCATGAATGAGTCGGTGCACGAATGGAACTTAGGAGGCGTCAACCGCGTAGTAAGAATAGGAGACCAGACCTTAGCATATGAAATTAGTTCTATGTCACCTCATGACGATGGATTGTACCAGTGTGTTACCTACTATGGAAATTCTACATTTGCTGATTGTGTTACCTTGGCGGTTATTGAAGCGCCACCAGTAATAGAAATTCATCATAAAGGGGAAAGAGTTTCCAATGAAATATTTGTCCGCAACGGGGAAAATGTTACGTTGGAGTGTGTGGTGTTGGGCGGGACTCCGATTCCGAAAGTTGATTGGTTCCTGGGTGACCAGGATCAAGATGGCGAGCAAAAAGTCCTGTTTACTACACTGTTAGAATATGTTGTTCTAAAACGACATTTGAAATTAATTCTTCAAACAAAGTACATTGTTTTCAAACGACATTTCCCAAGTTCAATTTTTGGTAAAACTCGGATATTTACATGCCAGCATGGGCTGGAATCAGTTGAATCATCGAATAAAAGTTGAAATACAACATAATTGAAGCTTAGAGTTGGTCCATTCTGCTTATAACTTAAATTACTTTTTGAATATTTCAAGAATTGTCATTACAGAACAGCGCATTCTTCGTTTTAAAACAACATGCTTTGTTTGAAAAATTAATCAACCAATCTTCGTTTTCAAACGACCGAAATTTTTAGAGTGTATGGCAGCAATGTCGGAGGGGACAATTAAGTCACAAGTGATTCTTGAACATCGTACAGTAGCGACGAATCATGAAATCTTCACCTGTAAAGTAAAAGTAGGAATGGTTTGGTCAAAGTATCAGTCCACTATGGTTAGGGTACAAACAACCGCGGTATCGATTAAAATTATTTCTCCGGCGTTGCCCATATGGGAAGCCGAACCAGTGTGGTTCCGTTGCGACGCTCGAGAGGCGGAACCCACTCCAATTCTGGAATGGTTCCTCGAGGGGAGAAAATTATTGACAGATGCACAAACTATAGTTAGGGACGGCGTGACGTCATCTGCTATCAAATTGAAATTAACTGATCTAGATAACGAGTCGAAACTGGTCTGTTTGTCTAAAGAATCAGCTCCGGAAAACCTTTCGGGCTACGCCATAGGTCCTGTTGCCACCCATCAACTTCACGTGATAAACCCGGTTTTGAAAGTCAGCCCCCCTGCACTCACGATCAAAGAGGGAGGAAACGCAAAGTTTCGCTGTTCTATGAACCCAGACTCTAAGGGACGGTACAGTTGGCACGGGAGATCAGCGGAAAAAGAAGATTCCGACAATGTACTCGTTATTAATCAGGTTGACCGGGCCGATACGGGAGTGTACGAATGTGTGTTCACCAGTACAAAATTATACGCGTAAAGTCACGGTAGATCTGTACGTACTATCCCATGTATCGGACTACATAAAAGAAACCCTCATTATGTTCGGAGCGGAAATAATTATCGTCATTATTGTACTTATCGCAGCCTACTATGTGTCCAATTATATTTTACACTGTTAAAATATATTGTTTTCAAACGACATTTGAAATTCACGCTTCAAACAAAGTACATTGTTTTCAAACGACATTTCACAAGTTCAGTTTTTGGCTAAAACTCAGATGTTTAAATGCCAGCATGGGCTGTAATCAGTTGAAACATCAAATAAAAGTCGAAATACAACAAATTGAACTAAAAAGTTGGTCCAGTCTGCTTATAACTTAAAGTATTTTTTGAATGTTTTAAGAATTGTCATTTCAGAACAGCGTAATCTTCGTTTTAAAACGATGTGCTCTGTTTGAAAAATTAATCAACCAATCTTCGTTTTCAAACGACCGAAATTTTTAGAGTGTAGACATACGTAGCGTAAACACAGGAACTCCTGTGTAACTGTCCGAGGACGGACAGAGTTGTAAGGGGGGAGGGGGAATTTAATAAAAGATTATTAAAGTTAAAAATTGAGTTTTTTCTTTCTGTTGCTCCCATTACTGTTTCAGTTAAACCATGGTGCTAATAGTGCACGCACAAATTTGGAAATTTGTTTACTGCCGGGACCAACATACCACACTGCGTCAGCGCCGACTTTCACATGTCAGCGGGGATCGCGAAAATCTTCAAAAAGAAATTTCAACGGCAGCCTGAGTTACGGTCCGGAGGTTGGCGGGTGGGAGACCCTGCTCGACTGGAAGTCGAAGAGGGGAAGTTCGTGTTCTATTTGGTGACAGAGGAACTACTACTTATCGTAATCTTAGGGCTTCCGTTAATTATTGTCCGGTGGTTTCCGTCATTGAAAGGTACGGACATCGCCGTATTCGGACCGCCCCGTACCTCTATTTGTGTGGTACGGAGACTAGGTACGGCCATTCCGCAGCAGTTTTTATCGGTTTTTATGTGTACGGAGAAGGCGTTACACGTCTCCGTAGTGCGAAAATAGGGTATACGGACTCTCCGTTCTCTGCACTCCGTCGCAAGTTTCACAGGGCAGGTACGGACCGCCGTACTTGGTTCCGTATTCGTCTCTATTTTTTTACAGTGAAGTTCGTGTTCTATTTGGTGACAGAGGAACTACTACTTATCGTAATCTTAGGGCTTCCCTGAGGCAGTTGGCTCGGTGGGTCGAGCTGCTAAAAATTCGGGAACTAGCGATTCCACGCTTAGGGTGTGGACTAGACGGGCTAGAGTGGGAGAAAGTTTTTACTATGATCCGAACGATCTTTCACCCGGTGGATGTGACAATTAACATCTACTCCCTTTAAAACCTTCTATTTCTTTTTAAATATTTTCAGTGACCATGCCTATTGTTACTGAAAGGAATTTCGCGGGAGCGCTGAGTTGGCAGGTTCGAATCCCGGCACTGCCAACAAAACGCGTATCTCGCGGACAGTAGGACTGACCAGGCTAAACACGAGGCCTAGAGGCAAAGAGAGGATGGGGGAAGGGGGAGTGGGGCAGGGGCGTAATTCGGGCATGTGTGAGGGAGGGGCGATGCTTCGCGGGTTGCCTAACTTCAGGGGCAACCATCGAATTATAATTTTTATCTCTATTATTCCGTTTCTGTGTATTGTATTCTGTGTACTCAAGAAAAAACTAATAAGAGGCCAGGGCCGGGGGCCGCACGGGGTCGCAGCCCGCGGCCCGAATGCCACCAGAAAATCGGAAAATCGGGTCCCCTTCGGGGACAGAGTTTCTAAATACACTGTTAAAAATAATTTGAAAATTCACATCAATTGTGATGTGACACCTTCACAAACTGATGCGATTTCGTAGTCGGACGAGCCCAGTCCAGGATAGGGTTGGTCGATTCGATTTCGATTTAAATCGAAAATCGATTTGAGGGGTCGATTTTCGATCTGAATCGGAATCGATTTAACGTTTCGATTTAATCGAAAAAATCGATTTATGCCGTCGATTCTTAATTTTCACATAATATTAATTTTTACATCGTAACATAGGGATGTTAATGCTTTCCGTACATCAATGATGTAACGGTTCACTGTTCTTCTTACAATTCAAATTAGTTGTGAAATTTCACTTTGTTTTCTTAATTTTCACATAACATTAGATTAGATATTGGCATGGTCCTGTGCAAATCCTGGAGATCATTCTTCACTTCGATTGATCCGAACGATCTGTGGGCCGCTATGGACCGAGACGAGCGGACTTTGAAGAAGATGCTGACTGCCAGGGTGGGAGGGCAGCCCATAGGCTGTTTCAAAAAAAAATCTTCATGCGAATCCCCCCCTCAGATTAAAGTGCACATCATTGCGATCACAACGCACTCGGTCCGACCCCCCTGCGACAAGTGGAACCATAGGCGGATCGTAATTAAAGTTTTTGGTCGATCGTCGCGCGTTTCATGGTAGCCATGTTCTCGGGCGCGCTGCGCGCACGCCACGATGACGGCGACGGCGCTTCGATGTGTGGTGACTACCTAAGGTAAGTACTCGCCATCGCACATGGTGCTGCCACCCTCCCCCACCCCCCTTATGACGTAGGGCTTAAGTACTTGGTTTGAGGTTATGCCCCTCTAGCACGAGTACCGTTGGTCCTGGCCGGATCTCGATTGCGCGGAAATGTAGCGGGGTCGTAGGGCCTTCGAGCCCCACGCATCGTACTCTTAACGTTTTCCTGCATCACGTCTAAAATGCGAGCAGAAGCGCTCAGGCGGCGGATGACGCATTCAAACCGAGCGCGCGAAATAATGGCGCTGGCCTGGTGGGACTCAGTATAGTCCGCTCCCAGCGCCGATGCCCTGCCCGTAGCGCGATGCAGAGAAAGAGAAGGAGGGAGAAGGGTGCGTCTAACTGCCCGGCGCTGGCCGGCTGCAGCTCGCATCGCTCGGTGGCAGGTGCATGTCAGTAACGAGCGGAACGGCAAGCGGCCAGCATTAGCATAGGCCTGCGCGCGCGTGCGCTGGGGGCGGACTGTACTCGGTCCCGCCAGGCCAGCGCCATTGTTTCGCGCGCTCGGTTTGAATGCATCATCCGCCGCCTGAGCGCTTCTGCTCGCTTTTTTTTTCGACGTTATACTATATAAGATAACAGTTGGTTGTAAAAATTCATAAAGAGATTGAGACACCATGTCCTTGTACTCGCAATTCTCATTTAATGCGTAAATGTGATTTCTTGTTCCGAAATTTTAGATTAGAAATGAAATAATTACGAAAATAACCCTCAATATTCGGATGTGAAAATGAACATCATAATCTTCCGATGTGAAAATCAATGTTACATTTGAAGAGTGGTCTAGGCAAACTGGCCAAGGTCATGCCAGTACCTAATGTTATTACGAAACTGCTCACAACTAATTTGAATTGTAAGAAGAACAGTGAACCGTTACACAATGCGCAGAAAACATAGAAATAAAATTTATTTCAAGATATAAGAGCTTTTCTAAAAAATCAAAAATCGAATCGAAAATCGATTTTTTCAGCCAAAAATCGATTTTTTAAAGAATCGATTTTTTACTTTCGATTTTGAAATCGACGAATCGAAAATCGATTCAGTCCGTCGATTCACCAACCCTAGTCCAGGATCGCCAAAAGCGGGAAGTAGATCGTGAAATGAACAGGGCACGTCGCACCTTTAAACCAACGTCATTTGTGAAGGTGTCACATCACAATTGATGTGAATTTTCAAATTATTTTTAACAGTGCAGTCCAAAAAAGGGGGGTAAAGTTAAAAATTTGCTCAAATTTCACGAAAATTTGTACCGAGGGGTTTTCAAGAGTGCCCTTTTCATTTCTGATGGAATTTTTAAAATTCAAGGGGCGGAACCAGACCAAAAAAGGGGGGTAAAGTTAAAAGTTTGCTCAAATTTCACGAAAATTTGTAGTGAGGGGTTTTCAAGGGTGCTCTTTTTACTTCCGATGGAATTTTTAAAATGTAAGGGGCGGAACCAGTCTAAAAAAGGGGGTAAAGTTAAAATTTGCTCAAATTTCACGAAAATTTGCATTTTAAAAATTCCGTCAGAAATGAAAAGAGCACCCTTGAAAACCCCTCAGTATAAATTTTCGTGAAATTTGAGCAAATTTTTAACTTTACCCCCTTTGTTGGACTGGTTTCGCCTCTTGAATTTTAAAAATTCCATCAGAAATGAAAAGGGCACTCTTGAAAACCCCTCGGTACAAATTTTCGTGAAATTTGAGCAAATTTTTAACTTTACCCCCCTTGTTTGGACTGGTTCCGCCCCTTGCATCTTAAAAATTTTGTCAGAAATGAAAAGAGTACCCTTGAAAACCCTCAAGATGAAGTTGGTTTCAAGGTGCGACGTGCCCTGTTCATTTTACGATTTACTTCCCGTTTTTGGCGATTCTGGACCACTGTGGAGCGGTAAGGAGGAGGAAGGGGTACAGAGAAGGCGAAAGGAGAATGCCCAAAAGAAGTTAGTACACTCATACTGAACGCACAACTGTGACATATTTTTAACGCACCACTGTCAATTGCATTGGGACACAAAGTAATTCTTAATAACCATGTAGTGTCATGTATGTCACCTATCCAGAGGCTCTGTAGGCGACACGAGGCGCACGAGAGGTACATGCAATGGTACAGAGGAGCCGTGCTCGGTAGGCGGCCCGCTGCGCACGGCTGCGCATGAAATGTACGCAGTGGTACAGAGGAGCCGTGCACAGTAGGCCGCCCGCTGCACACGAAAGGTACACTGTAAAAAAAGATTGTTGGGAAACAACCTATTTTGTAACAACCATGTTGTTGACAAACAACCATGCTGTTCAAGAACAACAAAGGTTGTTGAGAAACAACAATGA
Source organism: Frankliniella intonsa (assembly GCA_033675135.1). Classification (NCBI taxonomy): domain Eukaryota; kingdom Metazoa; phylum Arthropoda; class Insecta; order Thysanoptera; family Thripidae; genus Frankliniella; species Frankliniella intonsa. The sequence goes on along the minus strand of JAWJED010000029.1, from coordinate 1,355,667 downwards.
TTGTTTACGAAGGAAAACAAGAACTTTATCGCTCCTGGACAACAATTGCTGTTAATGGACTTCTGTTGTAGCTTTATAACATTATTGCTCTCACTAAACTTGACAACTTTTGTTGTTACTGGACAGCTGACGTTGCTGCCAGACAACAGCCGTTGTTGTTCCGCAACACGAGTCAGTTAAAAACTTAACAACAATTTGCTGTTAATTCACAGTATTAATTCTTACAGTGTACACGTAATGGCACAGAGGAGCCGCTGCCCACTGCGCGCGTCGTAAGCGACAAAAGTGTACCTCAAAAGGTACAGACGGTTCTGTACATTAACCAGGGTTGAGCTTAAGGTACAACGGGTGGAACAACCTTATAATGTACCCGTTTGTACCTTAGTACTTTACAGTAAGGTCCGTCACAATCAGAACCGGAACCTGTCCTAAATTACGAACGTAATTGGGATGTTTCCCGGTCGTAACTGATGGGATCGGGTTCGTGACCGGGATCGAAATCGTAATCGTAAGCTGGATTTTCAGCTGGGAATCCCCCCTGTATAATATTCTGCACTGTTAAAATTTGTGTTGTTCATATACAATACCGGTGTTGTATACTTTCATAGCAATACGTGTTGTTTTAAAACTAACAATTTTGTAATTTTACAACAAGCAAGACTACTCTGAAAAAGATTTGAATGAAAAAGTTGAGGGCTACTTCCAGGTTTGAAAGAAAACAGTTGTTACAGTACAAAATTGTTTGTTCAGAAACAACACATATTGCTATGGAAGTTTACAACACAGGATTTGTAATGTTACAACCAGGATTTAACCTAATTTCTTCTGTTTTAATAAATAACGCCTTAAATTCTACAATATCTTTGGTGTTCGGGCTGAAAACAGCTATCTTGTTAGCAAACAAAAAAGTCATTAAAGGAAGTACCATCGCCTGACAACTATTTTTAACAGTGTGCCACACTCGCCGCTCGCTTTCTGGGTGAAGAAGCTAGCTGATACATTATCTTACATTTAGTAATGATCATTTTAGTTAAGGCTAGCTAGAATGTATCAGCTTGATGATACTCCCCGTGACAAGTATGATGTTTGCAAAACACATTACTTGTCTTCATGCATATTCTGACAGAAGTCGTTCTATTTAACCCATAGTGCCCCATAATAGGAGCTGCTGCTTATCACGATGTTGTTATTATACGCCAGAATTGTTGCTACGTTTGATATAGCGAGACATATCGTTCCGAAGCAAAACAAGCAGGCCCACCCTACCACAAAACGGCGTTGCCGGCCCTGCTTTGCTACACTGGGAACTCCATTCAGCGGAGGGCCTGCCTGCTTGTCCTGCCGCTGGCGTTCGGTCGGGCCTTCGGCCGTCGGCCCGACCTAGAAGACTCAAATTGTCTTCTTGACTTTTAGAAGATCGGCACTTCAGCCCGTACACATTTTTATATATAAAAATTATAACTGTGAATTAACAGCAAATTTGTGTTTAAGTGTTTAACTGACCCGTGTTGTAGAACCTACGGCTGTGGCCTGGCAACAATGTCAGCTGTCCAGTTACAACTAGGTAGATGTACGCCAGACCACGTCTCGCGTAACAGGCTTCGCGAAGTTTCGCGAAACACTGTTACGCTGCGACGCGCCTGCGTACATCTACCTAGGCCTGCGGCGCTTTCCGTCTAAAAAATTAGGATGCCATATTATCGAAAATTATTTGAACCCTTGTCGTAAAATCAAGGAACGCCATTGAATTGCACTGGAAAGGACCGTTCTGACGATGTACGGGAAAGGGTAGTTTGGGATTGTCGATAGATGTCATAACTTTTGAGTTATGCCCTTGCTGACTGGTTCAAATACGATTCGAATAATAAATTAGTTGGCAACATTGAATTGCACTCGTGCAGACGGTTCCGGCGATATGCCAACCTGATTAATACACTTTTTACCGTGCATATTGGCGACTTCTTGTCCAAATCTAACGCTGTAACAGCAAAACGGTAAGAGATACGGCCGAACGGACGAAATTTCCGTCCAGAGGGTCGCAACTCGTTGAAAAACCACGGAAACGACATCCAACATGCATTTTGACGACTTTTCGTCCTGAAATTACGCTGTAGCGGCTAAACGGTAAGAGATACGGCCAAACGGACGAAATTTTCGCCCTAAGGGCCGCAACTCGCCGATTTACCCCCTAGGACACTATAAAAAATATTTTTTTTTAATTAATTATTTTACGAAAATGTTAGTTAATTTTTAACACTGTCAATTTTTGAGGTAGAGTGCCCATATTCGAACTCGTCCGAGCTTTTTAGGTCAAGAAGCTTCAGTAAAATTTTCAAGTCGATATCTGAACTCGTTCTTGAGTTATCGTGCTAGCAGCTACACAAACAAACAAACAGACAAACAAACAAACAGACAGATAGGAGCCAAATCGGATCAGTGGAGTAATAGGCTTCGCTATCGCTCAGCCAACAAAAGTTGTCCAGTTACAACAAAAGTTGTTAAGTGATAGCAAAAGTGTTGTCCAGCAACAACGAAGTTCCCTACTAAACAATCATTATTGTTTCTCAACAAACTTTGTTGTTCTTGGACAGCATTGCTTTTTGTCAACAACATGGTTGTTACGGAGAAAAATATTTTTCAAGAAACATGAGTGTGCATATCTACCTGAGAGGTTGGCATCCTCAACGTATGCGTGTACAGATGTTGCCTAGTCAGCAGGTGGATATGAACGCCAGGCATGTTGCAAGTTTTGCCCATTCTCTAGGTGGGGCTAGCTGCTAACCGATGTATCCTTCGATCGAGTGCTGCACCTCCTTCACATTTCACTGATGATCTGACAAAGGGACGTAAGTCCTCAACTTTCTCAAAATGAGTTGAGAGTTTTCCGAAAACTTTTTCTGAATGACAAGTACCCTGGTGAAAACGGTTTGTCAATATTTTTCATAGTTTAAAATCTGTGAGCATGTGCATAACAACGTAAGTCCAGGTATTATCTGAGCCAATGACGCAAGTCCATTGATTTCAGTTATAGACAACGTAAGTCCACCCAAGTCCATCTGTGATCTGAAACCAGCACGCAAGTCCATGTGTTTTCTGAATCTCTTACGCAAGTCCATCAGTTGCTGGACTTACGTTGTTTAGTCAGAAAACCACCTTGACAACAGCACTAAAGAGTCACTGGGTGATATAGTGGTGTTGTAATACTACACCGGAAAAACAAAGGTGCTAAGCAACGCACAGTGGTCCAGAGGTAGGAAATAAATCAAAAAAGCGATTTTTTTTTTCGATACCAACCACAGAGTTTCTAAATAGTGAAAGGGTCAGTGCATCACGCCCTGGCCCTCTTTTGCGTTAATTCATAATAGTTAAGTCAAAAACTGCCAATAAAAGTAGCCTTTTTGTACCCCTGGATTCGGTGCCAGCAAAGTCTTGAAATTATGTCACGTTTAAAGCCTTGTTTTGAGTTATGCGACGTGCTTTTATTGACAAAACGTGTTGACCGATCGAAAGAACACACTTTCCTCTTTCTGTAAGAGTCGGAAATTTTTCAATCGGTCCAACCATCTTATTTTTATGCACTTTGAAAGGCTTGCGGGCAATAACATAGGGAAATGTGAAAATGACTATTTTCAATTTGAGTTTTAAAAAATCGCCTGAAACCGCCTGATGAGTTTCCACTCTTATTTGGTTGTAAAGGCAGAGTAGTTTACGGGGCCGTAAGCATATTTTCCTCTAGCTTCCTCTTTCGTCGTACAGACGATCTCAAAGTTATGCGATTTCGTAGTCGGACGAGCCCAGTCCAGAATCGCCAAAAGCGGGAAGTAAATCGTGAAATGAACAGGGCACGTCGCACCTTGAAACCAACGTCATCCAGTACGTTTTCAAGGGTGCTCTTTCCATTTCTGACAAAATTTTTAAGATGCAAGGGGCGGAACCAGTCTAAAAAAGGGGGTAAAGTTAAAATTTGCTCAAATTTCACGAAAATTTGTACCGAGGGGTTTTCAAGAGTGCCCTTTTCATTTCTGATGGAATTTTTAAAATTCAAGGGGCGGAACCAGACCAAAAAAGGGGGGTAAAATTAAAAGTTTGCTCAAATTTCACGAAAATTTATAGTGAGGGGTTTTTAAGGGTGCTCTATTCATTTCCGACGGAATATTTAAAATGTAAGGGGCGGAACCAGTCTAAAAAAGGGGGTAAAGTTAAAATTTGCTCAAATTTCACGAAAATTTGCATTTTAAAAATTCCGTCAGAAATGAAAAGAGCACCCTTGAAAACCCCTCAGTATAAATTTTCGTGAAATTTGAGCAAATTTTTAACTTTACCCCCCCTTTTTTGGACTGGTTCCGCCCTTGAATTTTAAAATTCCATCAGAAATGAAAAGGGCACTCTTAAAAACCCCTCCGTACAAATTTTGTGAAATTTGAGCAAATTTTTTACTTTACCCCCCTTTTTTGGACTGGTTCCGCCCGTTGCATCTTAAAAATTTTGTCAGAAATGAAAAGAGCACCCTTGAAAACCCTCTAGATGAAGTTGGTTTCAAGATGCGACGTGCCCTGTTCATTTTACGATTTATTTCCCGTTTTTGGCGATTCTGGACCACTGTGCAGCGTACGCCAGAGTCCGAGAGCGGACCCCAGCACCGCACTTTGGAAGAGTGATTCGCCCCCTACCTAACTGATTAGCCGTAGTAGGGACCTAACGAGAGCTAAGGGAATTTTCGATTTTCGAATATTCTCTTGCCCCTCGACGCCAACCGATCGACATCCGCGTCGGTCAGGGTGCCATCTGGGTCAAAAATTAAAAAGTGCGGCCCGGGCAGGGCCGAAACCCTGCGCGGCGAAAGCCAGAGTTTCTCCGGCACCGCACACCGGGGAAGTGGATCCCGCCCTTACCCAGCTCTCTAGCCGTAGCAAAGACATACCGCGCGCTAAGTGTTTTTCGGGTTTGCACGTGGCGCCGACGGCCGGCGGCGGCCGGAACCTGGTTCCGCCGGTTGGGCTATGCTTTCCCTTTGACTAATCAACCGATCTCGCAATGAAGTCGGGTGCCCGGGAGCGCCCCGGCGATACTCCGTGCACGTCCCGTAACCGTCCCAGCGCTACCCCGTGCATGCAGCGTAACCGTCCCAACGCTACCGTTTGGCCTCGGTGCTCGCACCACACTCTCTGACGGGGTCCTCGGTTCGACACCACCCTCTGTGACGGGGAGGTCATTGTTAACTCTCGCTGATGATATGAAACGCCGAATTATAGTAGTACTCTGCTTTGACCGCCTATCCTCATCACGACCGTTGTAGAGAGTCATGGAAAATCACATGAACATGGACCAATCAGTACTTAAGCCCTCCAGACCAGCAGAGGCGTTATGCCGCGATTTCCCTGTGGTGAAATCTGCTTCTAAATATGTTAGAGTAGGCATTGATATCAAAGAATTCCGCCCTATTGTAGCTTTGGTAAAAGAGCCTCACAAAGAGAGAATCACCTTTACTGTATCTGAGTTCAAGCAAATGACTTCAGAGGATACGATTCATTTCAATGGACAATCCAATCCCATCAAGATTGAAACCCTTACTTTGTCGCTTAAACAGATTGGCACACTGGGAAAAGTCTACAAAGCATCGCTTCGTATTACGAAGAAAACGGGTTCATTGTAATACAAAGTGAAATTTCTTTGTAATTACAAGACAATGCTTCGTAATTACAAGACACTGCTTTGTAACTACGAAGCAGACCTTGTAATTACAAAGCAATCGCTTCGTAATTACAGTGGACCCGTTTTCTTTGTAGGTTACAAAGCAATGCTTTGTAAACTTTTAACAGTGCAATGCAGCTGTGCTGTGTCTCGATAAAAATAATTGTCGATTTTATCTTGCAGAGGCAACGTGGAAATTTTTCCAAAGAATACAACCATTAATATTTACTTACCTATCTCACTGTGAATCCTTGTGTGAGAAGGCCAATGCAAACTTCTTTGCATTAATGACTCATGCTAAATATTTCTGTCTGCCAAAGTGGGGTGGTAACTTCACTCAAACTCCGGACTTAAATGAGGAAGAATGGTATGAAATGCTTTACAATGCACTCAGCATAGTATCCACTTCTTTTCCTGAGCCCCTCAAACAGGAATTGCTTTGCTACCACACAGATTACCTCAAAGAGACACTGATCTCCATGATCCAACAGTAAAGTTTTCAAAAACCTTTATAAAAATCAATAAAATATTTTAAAAATCCATAAAAATAATAAAACATGAAAGTAAAAAAACATTTGTATACCCCAAGATTAGGTTGCTATTCAGTTTAGAAATAAATTCTTATTCATTTTGAATATCAATATTAATATTCTGTTTAAAAGTGAACCAAGTATTGGCTGTGAAGCTTTCTCAGCAATAAAATTGAATTCAAGTGTTGAAATTATAGTCAGACCATACTTAGATAAAAGCCGCAGTCCAACTGCGGAAAAGTGTCAACCAAGTATTTCCTTGTAAAAATGACTATGTTATAAAGTTGTGTCAGATAAATAAAGTGGGTGTGAAGCTTTCTCAACAATAAAATTAAATCCAAGTGTTGAAATTATAGTCAGACCATACTGAGATAAAAGCCGCAGTCCTACTGCGGAAAAGACTCAAAGGTAGTTTCAAATGAGACACAAGTATAAGAAAAATATAAATCTATTTTAAAATAAATAAAACTTTGTTGATTTACAAAAACAAAAAACAAAGAAAGAAAACTTTGAAGAGAAACAACACTATTCCCTTCTGGGGGCAGGGTTCTGAAAAGAGGAAAGCATGTGTTAGTGACAGTCACAGGGAAGGGATAGGGGAAGGAGTTGCTCGATGTACTTACTGTGGGGCGGGTGGGGCGCCGGGCCCATGGTGCCGGGCCGAGGGCTGGTGCCTCGAGCTGCTGGGCGGGGCGGGTGGCGAGGGGCTGCTCTGGGGCAGGTGCCTCTGGCTCCTGGGCGGGGGCGGGCGCGCTGGGCTGCTCGCCGTCGGGACCCTCAGCTGTGGGGGCGGGCGCGGGGGCGGCGGCAAGAGGCTGCTCTGGGGCCAGGCGGGTGCCTCTGGCTCCTGGGCGGGGGCGGCGCTGCGCAGCGACGGCGGGGCGGGGCCGCGCCTCCAGGGGCCTCACGACAGCAACCTACAACAAGAAGCGCACCGTGTGAGAAGTCACATCATGAGGTCGAGCTAGCTGGAGAGGATGAAGGGTACTTACGGGGCGGGTGGCCGCCTGGCGGACGGCCTCCGTGGCTGCCGCGGCGCGGCGGGCCGCCTCGCGCCGGGCAGCCGGGGTGATTCTTGGCTGGGGCTGCGGCGGGAGATCTTGGGCTGCGCGACGGGGGCGCTGAACGCCGACAACACGGGCGACGCGACCGGGGCCGATGAAACGGCGCCCTCGTCACTGGCCGCGGGGCGCTGGCCCCAAGCGGTCGAAGACTGACTGTAAGAAGTGCCAGGGGTTAGGACCGAGGCGGACACAACAAGGCAGGTCCTACGTAGTCACACTTACGCGGCGGGCGGGGGCGTCTTCGGGTGCCTCTGGCTCCTGGGCGGGGGCGGGCGCGCTGGGCTGCTCGCCGTCGGGACCCTCAGCTGTGGGGGCGGGCGCGGGGGCGGCGCGACCGGGGCCGATATATCGGCGCCCTCGCCAACTCCCTCGGCCTGTCACATACTACACGATAGAGGTTAGGACAGAGCCGGTCACAACAAGGCAGGCCCTACGTAGTCACACTTACAGGGGCGGGTGCCGGTGCTGCTGGGGGCGGCTCTCGGGCCGAGGCCGGCTCTGGGGCAGGTGGCTCCTGGGCCGGGGCGGGCTGCGCCGGGGCGGGCTGGGCTGCCACCTCCTCGGAACTCGATCTCAGCTGCAATAGACAGCACGAATTGAGGTCCGCGATTCAACAGGTTCCCCTTACAGACTTGTTGCTTTCCAAGATGGCGACCCCTAACCCCACAACATTTTAGCCGCGCAACATTTCAGCCCTTCCCATATCACCCCCATCACACATTACTTACCATTTCCTCCAAGGAGGAGCCGCTGGAGACATCGAGCCTCATAATGTCCTCGTCGAAGGACATTTTTGATTATCACAAACGAAGATCACACACAATTCACAATTCACAATTCGACACGGGTGCTCACTACGAAGTCGCGGAGACAAGTGATGGTCCAGCGCGCTTCTAGAACTTTGCCGGAGCGGTAGCCAATCATAGGGCTTGACAAGTTCTAACCGTTAAGCGTTTGAATTGGTGAATTTTAATTCTTCATGATACATGTACGGAGATGAGTCGAGATTGTCGGAAACACGTTCGGTGTATTTTTAAGTAATTTATTTTACGCATAGTGATGTTATTCTGTGTAATATAGAATTATCAGCAGGGTCTACATTTTACCCTCTGGGCGGATGGATTCAAACCAGGCCGGTAGAGGGCGGGGGCGACTCGCCATGGCTCGGCTCGGGGCGGGAGACGTCTCAGCTGTTTCAAACGTTTTTAATCCGTGTTTTAATGTGAAAAAATTCCTAATTTATTTTAATGACTTGCGGCGACTTCAAAGTTCTTCCACATCGTGTATTATTGTGTTGGGAGTGAACGAAAGATTTTACCCGATCGACTTTGGGTTGGAGGCTAGTTTTGGCGCGTACTCGTGAGCAGCCAATGAGAGCCCCCCACCCCTTGGCGGCGGCCACGGCGCGATTATTCAAATCCATTCCGTGCAAAATCGTCAGGGTGGGATTCGAACCCACACACCAGGCACTCCTGGGACCGAGGGCGGGATTTCTTCGAAAAATCATTGTCCGGTCCAAAAAAAAATCAGGGAAAAAATTAAAAAAAAATCAAAAATCAAAAGAAAAGTAAAGAAAAATCAAAAAATCAAAATTTAAATTTAAAATCAAGTCAAACTAATAAAATTGAAAAAATCAAAACAAAATTGGAAAAATCAAAATAAAATCAAAACAAATCAAAATAAAATCAAAAATCGAAATAAAATCCCCAAAAATCAAAATATAATTTTAAAAAATCATAATAAAATCAAAACATCAGAAAATCAAAAGAATGAAAAGAAATTGTAGAGAAAACAATACGATAATTCTTCAAAAAATCATCGTCAAGCCCGCCAAAAATCAGAAAAAAATATTTAAAAAATCGAAAAAAATCAAAAGATTACAAAAAAAATCAAATGAGAATAAGAAAAAATCAAAATAAAATCAAAATAAAATCCAAAATACAAAAGCAGTAAAAGTGATAAATGGAAATCATCCTAGTAGTCAGAAATAATTTAAAGTAAAAGATATCTTGAAAGTAATAAAAAATAAAATAATACTTTGAAAGTCGGGTAAAATAAAAAAAAGTAAAATGATTTCAAATCATTGTCCACCTTTCACCTCTGTGATCCCCCCCTCGCCTGGGACCATTTCAGGACCGGCGCCAGCCCCGAAACAGACGCCTTAACCCACTTGGCTATCCTGACAACAAACTTTACCGTGTATGGGCACCATGATAAGCCGCAACATTGGGGTAGGCCACATCCAAGATGGCGTCGGTGACTTAGGCCCTTAGGTTGGGTTGGGTTAGGCCCGTCCAAGATGGCGTCGCACAGTGGTCCAGAGGTAGGAAATAAATCAAAAAAACGATTTTTTTTTCGATACCAACCACAGAGTTTCTAAATAGTGAAAGGGTCAGTGCATCACGCCCTGGCCCTCTTTTGCGTTAATTCATAATAGTTAAGTCAAAAACTGCCAATAAAAGTAGCCTTTTTGTACCCCTGGATTCGGTGCCAGCAAAGTCTTGAAATTATGTCACGTTTAAAGCCTTGTTTTGAGTTATGCGACGTGCTTTTATTGACAAAACGTGTTGACCGATCGAAAGAACACACTTTCCTCTTTCTGTAAGAGTCGGAAATTTTTCAATCGGTCCAACCATCTTATTTTTATGCACTTTGAAAGGCTTGCGGGCAATAACATAGGGAAATGTGAAAATGACTATTTTCAATTTGAGTTTTAAAAAATCGCCTGAAACCGCCTGATGAGTTTCCACTCTTATTTGGTTGTAAAGGCAGAGTAGTTTACGGGGCCGTAAGCATATTTTCCTCTAGCTTCCTCTTTCGTCGTACAGACGATCTCAAAGTTATGCGATTTCGTAGTCGGACGAGCCCAGTCCAGAATCGCCAAAAGCGGGAAGTAAATCGTGAAATGAACAGGGCACGTCGCACCTTGAAACCAACGTCATCCAGTACGTTTTCAAGGGTGCTCTTTCCATTTCTGACAAAATTTTTAAGATGCAAGGGGCGGAACCAGTCCAAAAAAGGGGGGTAAAGTTAAAAATTTGCTCAAATTTCACGAAAATTTGTACCGAGGGGTTTTCAAGAGTGCCCTTTTCATTTCTGATGGAATTTTTAAAATTCAAGGGGCGGAACCAGACCAAAAAAGGGGGGTAAAATTAAAAGTTTGCTCAAATTTCACGAAAATTTATAGTGAGGGGTTTTCAAGGGTGCTCTTTTCATTTCCGACGGAATTTTTAAAATGTAAGGGGCGGAACCAGTCTAAAAAAGGGGGTAAAGTTAAAATTTGCTCAAATTTCACGAAAATTTGCATTTTAAAAATTCCGTCAGAAATGAAAAGAGCACCCTTGAAAACCCCTCAGTATAAATTTTCGTGAAATTTGAGCAAATTTTTAACTTTACCCCCCTTTTTTGGACTGGTTCCGCCCCTTGAATTTTAAAAATTCCATCAGAAATGAAAAGGGCACTCTTAAAAACCCCTCCGTACAAATTTTCGTGAAATTTGAGCAAATTTTTAACTTTACCCCCCTTTTTTGGACTGGTTTCGCCCCTTGCATCTTAAAAATTTTGTCAGAAATGAAAAGAGCACCCTTGAAAACCCCTCTAGTTGAAGTTGGTTTCAAGATGCGACGTGCCCTGTTCATTTTACGATTTATTTCCCGTTTTTGGCGATTCTGGACCACTGTGCAACGCCTTTCCTGGGGCACTAAAACCAAGTGCTAAGTTTAGTGCCTTTCCTGGGGCACTAAATCTTAGTGCCTCATGGAGTAGACTAGATCTACGCAGCTGGTCAGCTAAAGGCGCTAAGTCCTACCTTTAAAAGGCACTAAAAAAGGTAGGACTTAGCACCTTTGTTTTTCCAGTGTAATTATTAGTATGCTTGGCAACCACTCAACAGTTCCAAGTATATTCAGAGCATAGTGGTTGCACAGTGAACTGCCTCTGACAAGGCCCATCAGTGTACACTATACCAACAGCACTCACCTCGCTTTCATTCCTCCTACTTCAGAGCAAAGCAGGACCGTTTTCAATAGTTCTGGTGGAGGGAAGTGCAGATGACACGACATTTCATCAGTGTATGAACGGGTGGAATCAATTTCCATGTGGAGAAAACTGCAGGTTAACTGCGAACGACTGGCCGTCCAGTCTGCGTGACACCGTGACACACCATGATGCAATTTTAGGTGCATTCCTCAACATAATAAGCCTGCAGCTGCCAGCAAGCTGTATTTGCATCAGTGATGCTCTGATAATAATAATAATACGTTTCCGATTATCGTAAACATAAGCCACAATGATAAACAAACTACGAGTGCTTCTGCTTCTACTGACCGCCTTCTTCAAAACCACGTAAAGAAATGGTGTTACAGCAGTATGAGAATTTGTTTTTTTTTCTTCATACCTGAGTTTGAGTGTTTGTTTTGGTTGGGGCAAGTGGGAGCAGACGACGTTGGGGGGCGAGGCTGCGTTTCACGATGTGAGTATGCAGATGGCACTCGTAGATTTAAACGTCGCTTTTATTGCGTGTACGCCTGCTCAGCGATTCTCTCTCTTTCTCTCTCGTGATTTCTAAAGCCTCAGAACCGTTGAATGTCCTTGAATATGCTGCCAGCTTTTGTAGTGATGACCGAGATGATAACCTGACCCCACTGAACCAATGTCAACATTTTACTCTCCGAAATTCTTTTTTTGCTTTTTGTTTCAGGTACTGAAGTAGAGTTTTTGGCTTGCCTGCACTCCTCGTCAAAGCTACTGGTGATGGTGCTTGTTCTGCTACATCAACAGTTGCTGCTCGGATTGAGGAAAGATCAATCCCAACCTCTCCCCCGCATTCAACACAGGGAGTGCATTAGTTGACACCTGTTGCATTGTGAGTTCAGCCTCAATAATTTTCCCTTTTTGAATAACAAACTAAAGTGGAATTATTTTTTTTACATATTTTCTTTTTCTGATTTCAGGAAGTGTTCAAGATAGGAATGTAAGCTGGCCTGACCGCCCGAGCCAAATGGACCAACACGGAAGAGGACCTGGAGTGGTCGAGGTAGAGAAGAGGAACTGTCACCGTGAGTAAGCTTGCTTTACAAAAACAGATATCATAGCCTTAGTAGAAACACATTTCTGATGCGAGTTAATGTTGACCCGTCTTTGCAGCTTAAAGAACATTATCGCTCAGTCCTCAAAGAAATGATACAGCTACGCCTTCAACTCCTCTTCGATGTGTAAGCAGATTTAGTCAAACCGTTTCACAGACTGCAATTATGTACTAAAAAGATGTAGTTTTTACTGTTAGTTATAGCTTCAGCTAGGTGTTCAAAGTAACTGGATGTAATGTGTCTGCACTATATAAATGTGTTGAATAAAGTTTTTCTAAAATTGAAATGTTTTGAGTGAAATTAAATGTCACCTATTACATACATCAGATGAAAGCCATAAACTTTAGATAGCAGAGGGTGGGAACGCCAAAAGAAAAAAAAATGTATATATAAAAGAGAATGAAATGCTGATCTATGCATCAGAGAAATTTTATATGTCAACCAGGCTGTAACCCACTAAATATATTGTTTACACACAGGACTTTACTCCATGAGTCTAAGAGTATGACAAACAGTAAAGAAAAAAAATAACCTGACAGGCTAAGACTTGACTTCATACATTTTAATGAAAAGCAACACTAGATATAAATACCTACACAAAAATTTCATGTAAAATTGGAAACTTTGTAACAAAAGTTTGGAACTATAAAGAAAATGACAAACAGAATGACAAGATCATAAATTACTTAACAACATTAAAACTTTGTAACAAAAGTTTTGCAAAAGCTATAAGAGCATGACTACAATCATAAATTGATGCATATTAATTGAGGTCAACACTAAAATTTTTGTAATTTAAAAGACTAGATCTTGACTTAGTAGAATGTAATAAATACCATCATAAACATCATGCATTAATACCTTTACAATACTTGTCTACATGCAAACTTTGAAACAAAAGTTTTGCATCAACTATAAAGGAAATGAGAAAGAACACGACAAACATGTAAGATAAATGGTAAATAATAATTCAGGTCAATGGCAGTAGCAGTAATGTAAGTAACTCAAAAGGCTAGGTCTTGACCTTATAAATTTTTAGGAGAAGACACACTAGATATTAATACCTATACAAAAATTTCATCTATAATTGGAAACTTTCTAACAAAAGTTTGGAACTATAAAGAAAATGACAAACAGAATGACAAAGATCATAAATTACTTCACATTGAAACTTTGTAACTAAAGTTGTTTATATACTATAAGAGCATGACTAAAATCCTAAATTGATACATATAAATTCAGGTCAACAATAACATTTTTATATGTGATAAGACTAGATCTTGACTTAGTAGAATGTAATAAATATCATCATATACATCATGCATTAATACCTAGACAATACTTTACATGCAAACTTTGAAACAAAAGTTTTGCATTTACTATAAAGTAAGTGAGAAAGATCACAACAAACAAGATAAATTATACATAATAATTCAGGTCAATAGCAGTATTTTGAGTAATGTGAAAGGCTTAGTATATAAATATATATGAAAAGACACACAAGATATAAATGTGTAAACAATTCATTTCATGTATACACAAAAAATTTGGAACAAGAGTTTGGATAGGTAGAACGCGTAAAGTGCACGTCCCTATGAATAACATATCATGAAAGACCTGCTACACTAAATCTTTAAAGATCATCTTCATTTTCAGATGGAAGATCAGGATCACAGTCTTCACAAGTTTCATCCACAGGTAAGCTCTGATAGAACTGGTGATGAGCAACATCAATAAACTGCAACAAAGTGATCAAATTCTTCTTCTTTTCAACTGATATTTTGTTAACAGGGGGAGATCTCTGAAGTTCATTCCACCAACTCTTCTTGAGCTTCCTGTTCTTGGTAGTGCCTCTCACCATGTTTAGAGTTTGGAATTCCGAAGTTGAATTGTATGAAGACTTTACTTCAACACAGCCTGGAGCACTGGATGAGTATCTGAACCACACTGTTTGGGTCCAATACATTTTTGAACCATCTTCTCTTTTATCACGCATGATGAGAGGACCATCCTTACTCAATAATTTTTCAAAGTCAAACATCTTGTCAGCCAGCTCACAGACTTTGAAAGATCCTTCCTTTCCAGTATTGCGGACCATCTCATACCAATCTTCAGGAACTTCTATCTTAGATGTTTTCTGCTTCTGACGTTCAATCAGGGAATGTTTATGGTCACATTCCATCCGGGTGTGACCAGGTACTAAGAAGATATGGTTGATTACTTTTAGAGATGGCTTCACAGCCAAAGCAACTTGGAACATGGAGCTAACAATACTGTTTCTATTTTGTCCAGAGCAGCAATCGCTGAAAAGGTAAAGCTCCTTCACACATTCAGGAACTTCTGTTTTTATGTGGTGGTAGAGAGCAGAAGCAATTTGGTTTGCCCCTCTGGCTGCTTCACCCTCATGCCACATGTAACAGTGGGTGATGCTGGTGCTGGCATCAACTATGGTGAGATTGTAAGTATTTAGTTGACGAAGGTAGTAAGCAATACCAGTGGTTATGCAGGGGGTGGGCAGAACTTGCTCCAGGTCAAATATTAGTACACCAATGCTTCTATCTTCCTTTGCTTTACTCTTGAAATCTCTCTTCAACTGGTACGCAGCTTCTGCCTTCCGGAGATGAAGTTCATGTTTTTCTTGCAAAGTCTTCTTTTCTTCAGGAGATGGAACAATTTTAATCTTCATTTTCAGAGTATCACAAGTTGCACATGTGTCTGAATGCGGGGGCTTGAACTTCAGTTTTAAAGGAAGAAAAGTGCGGCGATACGTAGAATAGGATGTTTTTTCCTCATTTTCAGCACTTTGCTCTGCGTTAAACTGCTCCCACATCAGTTTGAGATTGAGTGTGTTCGGCAAGTACTTCTGCTTGGTCTGCCTTCGGCAGTAATGTGACACATATGAAGGATATGAACCAATGTGCTTTTCTATCTTGTGTTTCATCTGGACCTTCAAAGAGTGCTTTGGTTTTCTTTTGCCCCTTTTTTCTCCAGGTGAAATGCCAGTAGCAGATGCCTTCTTCTTAGCAGCACATATGCGAAGAAATGTGTCAGTCTCGCCCAGAATATCAAGGAATGTTTCTTTGCAAACGTTATGGCGCACTCCACCAACATCAAAAAAATACTTGTAGGAAACACTTCTCATTCCACGATTTGAATCAGGGTCCCTCCTTCTGTGGCGTGCAACAGACTCATATTCTATTCTGTTGCATATGTATGCTCTTCTCTTTTCATAACTTGACTGCTCCCAGTACTCGTGAAAAATTGTATCAGCTGTTTCCTCAGAAATAATATCTCGACATTTTCTTCTTTTACAATTATGTATGGGGCGCCTCACCCTAGCAGGCACAGTTTTACCTTTGGTGGAAACATATTCCTGCCCAGAGTTCCTCTTGAACTTTCTAGCATCACGAATCTCCCTTTTGGTTGGTCTTTCCTCTGACTCTTCTTCTAGGTCTTCATAATCTTCGTCATATTCTGTGGTTAAAGCAGCAGCCTGGGTATTCCGAGGTGGTTCAGAGTTGAGGGAGTCGTGGGAGTCAATATCAGAGGCTTCAGAAGATGCAGTAGCAGATTCTTCATGTGAAGATTCCTCAGAGGACTGAATGGAAATATTTTTTGTGCTTTCAGGGTCCCAAGCTTCATCTGCACCATCAGAACCATCAAGAAAAAGATCCTGCTCATCATCTTGATCAGAATCAGCTCCATATTTCAAAACAGAAGTTCGCTGCCTTAAGTTTTTCTTTTCTGAAAGGAAAATAAAACTTATTACACATCCCCATAAATTGTAAAATCTAAAGGTGAGGTTTATCATAAATATTAAAAGAAAGTAACGAAAATAAAAACAGTATCTTTACCTTGTACATTTAAATCTGAAGCTGATTTCTTTCTCTGCTTAGAGGGAGTTTTACTTCTTGCTGGGGGCGCTAAAGGGGAAAGAGAGGAACTAACAATCACTAACTCCAAGAAAGTAGGTAGGGAACAGATAATTGGAAGGACTCTTACCTTGAGGTTTATCTGGTATCAGAGACTTTAAGAGAGCTTCATTCTGGGCTGTGTTAGTCAACCTCAATCTTTGATAGGCAGATAATTTGTTGGGTGTACCTAAGTAGTAAGCAATCACAGCTATTCACTAAGATCTTAGACTAGAATTCATAAGAAAACAAAGTACCTAACATGAGGAAATATTCACCTCTTGGAAGTGACGGTAGTTGGGGTGACTTTGATGGGATACTTTCTCTTTGCTTGGAAGAGAAGTTTGCATGCCTCACACCTAGAGTGCAAAAAGAGCAGTGAGAAAAACATGGATTGGAGTACTGAGAAATAAAGACAATTCCTTAACTAAAACACAAATATTACCAAGTTTCAAAGTAGGTGTCTTTGAGGTATGTGAAACCTTATCAGACATACTCAGGCGCTTAGATGTTGAGGATGGGCTGTATTGAAGAACCCTCAAAATGCTTTTATTAGCTGTTGACATCTGTGCTTTCTTATCAGAAAGTTTCAGTGCAGCTCTCTTTGAGGTAAGTGAAACCTTGTCAGTTCTCACTTCATCTGTGACATTAGAGGGACCTTGAGTTTTGACTGGTGTAGACTGAGCTGAACCCACCATGTTTTCCTTACCAAGCCTACTTGACACACCTGAAATATGAAATTTGTAATGAAATAAATGACACTTTTCTTCTCAACATCGAAATATAATGAGATGGATCAGAACGGGTTTTGAAAGACATACTCTGGCGAGTAGATGTTGAGGATGGGCTGTATTGTACAAGCCTCGGAGCGCTACTCTTAGCAGGAGACATCTCTGCTGGTATTATGTCTGAAAGGTAAACACACATCATTAAATGGAACACTAAATCACAACACAACAATTGAAACTGGATTTTACCTGCCATTGATGTCCTGCTAAGCCAAGATTTACACTTCACATTAGACACATATGCAGGGTTGAGAACAGCATTTTCTGATTCAGTGATTGAGGCGACATCGTCATTAGTGGCAACTGAATTGTTGTCATCATTAATGTCACCTGGATTATGGTCAACAACTGAAAACAAAGACAGATCACATTGGGCAAAAATATGCAGGAGAAGTAAAGCCGTTGGTACTAGGTAGACTCTTCCTTACCTGGGGCGACTACAGGAGGTTCAATGCCCAACTTGGTAAGAATATGCTTCGACCGGCTGGACATGATGGCAACATGCCTGCACATACAAAATGTACCACAAATAAAAGTCGGTCAGTGGTGGGGAATAAGCGCGGGATTCAGAAGACCGAATTACACATACTCTCAGCAAACAGGTTAGGTTATGAAGTACAAACTTGCAAAACAAGCAATTACATGTTCATAGCATCAAAACGAAGAAAATGTCGAAAGAAACAAAGTAAATAAAAAATGAAACAGAGCAAACAATTTCTAGGCTCAAATGCGCTATCCGTCATTCGTTGTTCGTGCGCATCAGTTGTAGACAGACTGATCGAGTTTCGAGTGAGTAGGAGATATTGTCCCATTCAAGGAGAATATATTTAGATAAAAGACCAACAATTCGTACGGCTTAATCGAAGGAACTTCATAATACTTTTTTATTTACTTACGTAGACAATTCAGCGACCAAGAAGTAAAATATGGCGTCACACGACAGCTCACTCTGTTAAAAAGGCGGGAAGCGGCGTTGCCTCTCGGTGTCCCTCCATGCAGATTCACCAACAAAAAAATAACCCATTTCTTTACGCGTTCATTTCTGTAAGTCCGAAACAAATTCCGAATGCAAGCAATGAAATTATTTCTAGCATAAGTATGAGCTTCTAAAAAATACTGGATAAACAATTCTCAACTAAAACGTAGAAGATCAGAAAAGAAAAAACAATCTTTTCAGTTTTAGTAGTTGGTTACATAACCGCCATCTACCCCCACTACATCCACTGATCTGTTGTTGTTTATGTGCTGTGTGAGGACGAGAAAACACTGAAAACACCAATGGTTTTAGCATTTGCAGAGATAATAGCATTTGACATCTAAAGGAAAAAATATCTTCTGCAAGATGGATATTACAGATAAAATGCAGTTTTACAAGGCCCGCTATGAGTTTTATAAAAATAAATGTGAAAAGTTAGAGGAAATCGTGAACAGGTACATCGTTCTGCTCGCGTAGTCTCGAGTATCACTGGGACGCAAATAATTTAAAATTTTTATGTCGAAGTTATGTTAAGTTACCATTGTTTACGCGACATATTAATGATAATTTTGGTTTGTGTAACGTTTTGTTGTTACGTGGGCGAGGGGGGTAATTTATAACTCAGCTTATAAATGTAAAATCATTGTTTTGGTTTCATTTCTTTGTTTTTAGATTTCAAGAAATTCTTCAAAAAGAAATGTCGGCCTCTTCTCCTGTCCTCAGTAAGTTATTTAGTTCTATTAAACTGTGAATATTCATGCAACTTGTACCACGATCAGTTCAAGAAAAATAATGTTTCTGTGATTCTGGTCAGGTTTAGGTGCTCATCAGAAAGACACTTCGCATTCGTCTCCATCTGAGCAGAGTCCAATTCTTGGCAACACTTTTAAGTTTAGAAAAAACTTATTCAAGGACCCCTCATCAGATGATATTACCATTAAGCCAAGCAGCAGCGAAAGTACTTTAGTTGATGTGGAAAGGTAAACCAGCTTTTAATTTCAGCCTGTTTTACTTAAAACTAAAATAATGCTTTTTTTTCTCTCATCTTTGTTAAACTATAGTGTTAGTGAACCTTATGATCAGTGTCATGAACAGTGTTCACCCACCAACAAAGTGGTGCATGATAAAACTAACACTTTGCAAAGTAAAGAATCAGTGAAAGATGATTTATCAGATTATGATGATATCACCATTGAGCCAGGCAGCAACAAGTGGGAGTTCATGGATATGGAGGGGTGAACTAGTTTTTATATTTCTAACTGTAAACATTTTATGTGTTTTAAATCACACCAAAAAATAGTCTTTACTATTTATTTAATAAACCTTACAGAGACAGTGAACCTACAGATCAGAGTAGTGAAAACAGAAGCTCTGTGAAACGTAAAAATACTGATCCTGAGACAGCAGCCATTTTTCAAAGATTAAGAGAGCTACCAAAGTTTAGCGGATTAGAAAATCAAAGAAAAACAGAGGTCAGCAAAAAAATTAAAGGGGTCGAGAGGCGATGTCTTCCAGGATGGGCTTGTGATAAGTGTGAAGAAGTAAGTCTTTGCAGTAGAAAAATAAAACTTTGGAGATTAGAAACATAGAAGTAGTCATCGCTATCACAATATTTTTCCAGTACTATGCAGCAGCAGGTGTGTCATCAGACACCATAAACCGCTTGTCTAGACATCGGTCCACCCACCCAAGAGTCCGCAGCCCTAAAGGTAGATCAAGCTTTAAAAAAACTGCAAGCAGGTCTTACCTTCTCTAAATAATAACTGATGACATTTTTATTTATGCAGGATTTTGGGATCTTAATATGTAAAGGAGAGGCTCAAGAATAGTTGGTGGAATGAACTTCCTGTCTACATGTATAAATATTTACCTGAATTAGTATTTATCATTTATCTTGTTTGTCGTGTTCTTTCTCATTTCCTTTATAGTTGATGCAAAACTTTTGTTTCAAAGTTTGCATGTAGACAAGTATTGTAAAGGTATTAATGCATGATGTTTATGATGGTATTTATTACATTCTACTAAGTCAAGATCTAGTCTTTTAAATTACAAAAATTTTAGTGTTGACCTCAATTAATATGCATCAATTTATGATTGTAGTCATGCTCTTATAGCTTTTGCAAAACTTTTGTTACAAAGTTTTAATGTTGTTAAGTAATTTATGATCTTGTCATTCTGTTTGTCATTTTCTTTATAGTTCCAAACTTTTGTTACAAAGTTTCCAATTTTACATGAAATTTTTGTGTAGGTATTTATATCTAGTGTTGCTTTTCATTAAAATGTATGAAGTCAAGTCTTAGCCTGTCAGGTTATTTTTTTTCTTTACTGTTTGTCATACTCTTAGACTCATGGAGTAAAGTCCTGTGTGTAAACAATATATTTAGTGGGTTACAGCCTGGTTGACATATAAAATTTCTCTGATGCATAGATCAGCATTTCATTCTCTTTTATATATACATTTTTTTTTCTTTTGGCGTTCCCACCCTCTGCTATCTAAAGTTTATGGCTTTCATCTGATGTATGTAATAGGTGACATTTAATTTCACTCAAAACATTTCAATTTTAGAAAAACTTTATTCAACACATTTATATAGTGCAGACACATTACATCCAGTTACTTTGAACACCTAGCTGAAGCTATAACTAACAGTAAAAACTACATCTTTTTAGTACATAATTGCAGTCTGTGAAACGGTTTGACTAAATCTGCTTACACATCGAAGAGGAGTTGAAGGCGTAGCTGTATCATTTCTTTGAGGACTGAGCGATAATGTTCTTTAAGCTGCAAAGACGGGTCAACATTAACTCGCATCAGAAATGTGTTTCTACTAAGGCTATGATATCTGTTTTTGTAAAGCAAGCTTACTCACGGTGACAGTTCCTCTTCTCTACCTCGACCACTCCAGGTCCTCTTCCGTGTTGGACCATTTGGCTCGGGCGGTCAGGCCAGCTTACATTCCTATCTTGAACACTTCCTGAAATCAGAAAAAGAAAATATGTAAAAAAAATAATTCCACTTTAGTTTGTTATTCAAAAAGGGAAAATTATTGAGGCTGAACTCACAATGCAACAGGTGTCAACTAATGCACTCCCTGTGTTGAATGCGGGGGAGAGGTTGGGATTGATCTTTCCTCAATCCGAGCAGCAACTGTTGATGTAGCAGAACAAGCACCATCACCAGTAGCTTTGACGAGGAGTGCAGGCAAGCCAAAAACTCTACTTCAGTACCTGAAACAAAAAGCAAAAAAAGAATTTCGGAGAGTAAAATGTTGACATTGGTTCAGTGGGGTCAGGTTATCATCTCGGTCATCACTACAAAAGCTGGCAGCATATTCAAGGACATTCAACGGTTCTGAGGCTTTAGAAATCACGAGAGAGAAAGAGAGAGAATCGCTGAGCAGGCGTACACGCAATAAAAGCGACGTTTAAATCTACGAGTGCCATCTGCATACTCACATCGTGAAACGCAGCCTCGCCCCCCAACGTCGTCTGCTCCCACTTGCCCCAACCAAAACAAACACTCAAACTCAGGTATGAAGAAAAAAAACAAATTCTCATACTGCTGTAACACCATTTCTTTACGTGGTTTTGAAGAAGGCGGTCAGTAGAAGCAGAAGCATTCGTAGTTTGTTTATCATTGTGGCTTATGTTTACGATAATCGGAAACGTATTATTATTATTATCAGAGCATCACTGATGCAAATACAGCTTGCTGGCAGCTGCAGGCTTATTATGTTGAGGAATGCACCTAAAATTGCATCATGGTGTGTCACGGTGTCACGCAGACTGGACGGCCAGTCGTTCGCAGTTAACCTGCAGTTTTCTCCACATGGAAATTGATTCCACCCGTTCATACACTGATGAAATGTCGTGTCATCTGCACTTCCCTCCACCAGAACTATTGAAAACGGTCCTGCTTTGCTCTGAAGTAGGAGGAATGAAAGCGAGGTGAGTGCTGTTGGTATAGTGTACACTGATGGGCCTTGTCAGAGGCAGTTCACTGTGCAACCACTATGCTCTGAATATACTTGGAACTGTTGAGTGGTTGCCAAGCATACTGATAATTAGTATTACAACACCACTATATCACCCAGTGACTCTTTAGTGCTGTTGTCAAGGTGGTTTTCTGACTAAACAACGTAAGTCCAGCAACTGATGGACTTGCGTAAGAGATTCAGAAAACACATGGACTTGCGTGCTGGTTTCAGATCACGGATGGACTTGGGTGGACTTACGTTGTCTATAACTGAAATCAATGGACTTGCGTCATTGACTCAGAAATTTTTTGAGTCCTATACAACGTAAGTCCCGTTATGTTGGAAACTATCATTAAAAAATATTTTCTGAATACCTATGTATAAACCTGGATGGATTGTGATTCTATACATGTAAAAATGTTGTATGTACCTACATAGCTGCAGAATTTAAGTACATTTATTGTTGTACTGTAAAATTTCAGTTCTTGGACTTACGTCCCTTTGTCAGATCATCAGTGATTTGTGGAGCGAAAAAATTCGAACTTTTCCAGAAGTCAGCCACACAGCGCGATTTGGGCGGTCCAAGACACTTAGGCACCTGGGGTCCACGGGGTGACAGATGCAACGGATATCACGTGCGGGATGCGAAGTAGACACCCCAAGGTCACACTTCCGTCCCTGGTCGATCCTGCTGGTCAAGCCCAGCGTGCGCACGGAGCCCTGCAAAGTGCGAATCATATTCCCGCGCTTCCAAGCGCCGTTCAGACAATCGCAGTGTAAGACCGTTACACGTTCTCCGATCGGTCCCAAATTTCTCACAGACGTTCACCGGCATGCCCCCCATCATTTTACGCCCGAACCTCAGAAACGCTTTTTTTTTTTCGACCACCCAAACGAAAGGCGCCATGTAACGCCGTAGTTTCCCTAACAGAAAACGACCTCCCTCTGAAGTGCCTTTTTTGAAATCCCTCGGAAGTCCCTCAACGAAATCCCCCGGATGTCCCAAAAGGGAGAAAAAAGGGAATTGGGATTTCAGAATCCCATCCGCTCAAATCCCTCTGAAATCGAACGATAAGCTGCCGCTACAGCAAGACGGCACAGCGCACCTATTTGACTAAAACTAGTTTCATTATGTGTCCATGTCCCCATGTATACCTATATAGTGTACCTGTGGCCCCTCTGAAGTCGCCTGACACATTTAAAATCGTCTAGGAAGTTATCTTCTCTATGTTCTGTAAACAGCGCTAATAGATGGACTGGAGACAAAACGACACTTGAAACCTATATGGTCGTAGTTCGTGGAGGCTCCGTAGAAGGTCGTAAGTATGGTTTTTGGAAATTTTCAGTTACTTGGTGTTTTGGATAGAGGAAAGCAAAAGCTATCGACCAGTCCAAACTGCATTCTGTAATGTTTGATGGTGCAAAAGTTATTCGAATTTGAAAAGCGAGCCGTCCATAAGCCGCAATGTAACTAAAAGTCTTCAAATCGCTTTTTCTCAAAACTAGCTTTGGAACACTTGGGACCTAATACGGAGCCTCCTCGAATTGCGTCCTTCTACGGAACCTCTCCGAACTACGACCTTGTACGAAGCCTCCCCAAACTACGACCTTATAGGTTTCAAGTGTCGAAAAGGGACTTCGGAGGGATTTCACTAAAGAGGAACTTCAGAGGGATTTCAAAACACGCGAAATCTCTTTCTTTTCCCTCTTCATGGGAAGGGACAACTTAGGGACAAAACTGGGACAAGGTAGGGAGTTCCGTTTCTGTTAGGGTTTACCAGTTCACAACCCCAATTTAGTTGTATCAAGTTCCAGGTTCCCTGGGTGATGGAGACTATGAGCTATGCACTCTTTTTGTGTTGAAATTAATGTAAACCCATCGGTAGTTTTGTGACAGAGAAAGCGTCGCTTCTTTTCTGCACGTGGGGCTCGAATCCTTGTGATGACGAAGAAAGAAATAAGACTCAACTTAAATAAAAGCATTATCTTTTATATTTATTCACGCATAGTTTTGAACACACTGAGAGGTCAGAGAAAAGTGTCTTGCCGTTTTGCTAGCCTGCGGGCTGCCTCTAAGTACTCAACGGTTTCTCCAGGGCCGCGTTGAGGCAGTCGTTCGTAGCGAGCACCACGTCGTTCGGCAGGCCTCCATCGAGCAGGCAGTACTCGACGTTCCTTGGAAGGTTGGCCTTCCACTCGGTTCCAGTATTAAGCTCACTCTCGGCCTCAGCCCTGCAGTCCGCTCGCGGTTTCTCGTCGGGCACCTGCTCCAAGCACTTGTCAACCATGCCCATAATAGTCTGCTTCTGTGCCGCCGAATAGGGAATCTGTTGAAAAAGGAGAGATGATAATTCTTTGGTGAAAAAGTGTGTTGTAAAGTGTGGACCGTCCCTGTAAAATTCTAGTTCATCACATTTGAGCCATCTATTTTTTTGCGAATTTGAGGTATTCTTGCACGACTTAGAATGGGGCTTATCGAGTCTAATCACCCCGAGCAAAGTTTTGTGTGATAGGCCTACAGTTTATGAAAACAGGCCTATTTTCGCCGTTAATCTACGTTTTCAACCCCACGTTAAGACGTCAGGGGATGGTTTCTGTGTTTCAAAAACAGCATCAAAATAGACAAAAATTTCACTGTATCTGAAAAAGTACGAGAGTAACGGAAAAAAGGGCGAAATTTTCGGTCGAAGGGCCTTAAGTTGACGTGTTTACCTATCACCTATTTCCTTATAAGTTGTTCGTGCCTTGACATTTTGCTTATTTCGGCCCCACTCAGGCTACTTCCTTGGGCCTTGGGGCACGGCTATGGTTTGTCGCAGAGAAAACAAGTTTGGATCCGGGGGCTACAAATCAAAACTATCAATTTTAGACAACACGAGTTGGATCCTTCCCAAAGCTGGTCGAGGCACTGGCAGCAAAGATGTTCACCTTGCACCGCAGCTGTCATGAGCCCTAACACACAAGTGGCTTTTTGTTACAAATACAGTGCTTAGCGTTTTTTGCTTTATGAATTTTGTCGTCAGACTTACAGTTTAGGCGCATAACAGGCATTTGTATTTGCGAGATTTCAAGCTCCTGGTTCCGTCGGAAGATCGATTCTGATCGCAAATTGACCCCTATCATAGAATCGGGATGACTCAAGGCAACTTTTTCGTACTGATAGAATTCTCGAATCGAATTTTGGCGATCTACGCTCCAGCCTAGTGTAGAAGGATCGGCCGAAATCATTGGTGGAGATTTTCCGTAATGGTCTTTGCAAGACACTGATGGTCCATTAAAGATTCCGCTTTCAGGCTTGGGAATTGTTTATATTGAGTGGCGGTGATTATTTATACTATCAAAAAGTATTTACAGTTTTCTTTTGATAATTTGCGATATGCTTTAAAGAACAGAATTATCACAGCGCGGACTGTAAAAAAATCCAGATTGAAGTACGGAACTGACTACGGCGTTGCCTAACTGGATTTGAAAAACTGAGAAACCGAGGGCAAATCACGATGCCCTCGTACCCCAGTTTTCGTGTACGGATTAAGCAAGGGGGAATGCACTCGCGTTATAGTCGAGAGACTCTATCCGTAAAAATGCATAATAGTATGCGCAATAGAAGCGTAATAGGAGCCGAATAGCCAGAATTCTCCATATTTGACTTATTTTGAGGCCGCTTTGGACTGTTTTTGTCTGTTTTCGGCTAAACCCGTACAATTTCGGAGCGTAATACAGCGTAATAGACCTAATAGATGGGTCACAGAGGAATGAACACCCCTTCGGGAATAAGCTAGTACGGCGCTTCCGTGGTAGCCCCGTACTCGGCAGCTCGTCTCAAGGTTTTGAAAATTACAGATTCATCGTAGTTATTTTTGACAGTGTGGACACACTTACCGTCTCCATTTCACTGAGGTCCTTGGCCAGTGCCTGCTGCAGACACGTGTAGGTTGGTGCGACAACCGACATGCCGAAGTACTCGGCTACGCAGTTTGAGATCTCCTCCGCTTCGTCCTCCTTAGGCGCGCCGCGGAAGTTGACAATATCCAGGCCTCTGCCGAGGCACAATTCTCGCACCTGGCCGTAACCGAATCTATTCCCGACCATCTTGTCCGGTACAAGGTTCATGCAGTACTTCGAGTTGAAGTAGATGGTACTCAGTTCCTTTTGTGTGTAGATGCTGCAGTAATCCCAGCTGGGGCATTTTGAGTCGTACTGCCACAAAGGGAAACAGGTTCCGAACTTAAACATTCATAACCGTAGCCAGTTTTCTGTATAGTTACCAACTGTGTTTGAGTTTGGTCGAAAGAACCACTGTCCTGCTACGTCCGCGATACTTACTGCTGCGACCTGGAATCAAGATGTTTTAATGTCAACAAAAACTTAATTATTGAATATTCAGCGGTAAGGTTGCCCCGCAATGTCTAATTTAACCCACTATTTTGTTACAGAGTATCCTTAAAACTCAGTTAACGTAAATCGTTAGGCCTATTTAAGGTACAATCTAAACCATAAGATCGATTGAAAACAAGGATTTGCTGATTAATAATAATGTTTTAACACAAAGAATGGGTTGTTCTGGAACAACAAATCTGAAGATGTGAAAAATTTTGCTGAAGTCTTTAGAAAACTTGTCGTGCTTGAAGCTTTAATACGGTTTTATTTTAACATTTCTCTGATGATTTACCTTTTTACGGCATATGCTGTACTATAAATGTCCGATATTTAGTCAAAAATTTGAATTGTGAAGTGACTTTTGAAAACAAAGTGCTTTGTTACGCTGCAAGAACATGAAGCGTACAGTCCGTTAACGGACATATAGAATATCCCGTGAAACTTTTTAGCCCGCCTTTCTGCTTTGAAAAAGCTTTAGAGTGGGCTTACTTTAACGTCCTTGTGTCTGTCTGTCTGTCTGTCTGTCTGTGTCTGAGTGTGTGTGTCTGCACTGAAAAAAAATATTAGCTGAAATAGCTAATGTATTAGCTGGTATGGCCTTAGCTAATAATATTGGCTGCCTTAGCTAATTATCAGCTGTAACAGCTGAGATATTAGCTCTCACAGCTACCTAGGAAAAAACGCATAAGCTGTGAGGGAAAATATTTTAACTGTTACAGCTGATAATTAGCTAAGGCAGCTAACATTATTAGCTAGGGCCATACCAGCTAATGTATCAGCTATTTCAGCTAATTCAATTTTTTCCGTGTGTTCCACTCGAAGGACTTGAGCTAGGGAGTTGAGATTTTTAGGGGATCTTAGATGTCACTCCTGGACACCGAAACGCCTGGTGCAAATCCTGCCAACCCTCATTAAGGCACCGAAAAAAATTATTAAAGTTTTGCGTCAATGAAAAATAAAAATATTTGCTTAAAAATTGTACTCTCTCCTAACGGATATCTCGTCGAGTTAGGACTCTCTGTGCCCCCGTTTCGCTCTATCTATTACCGTTTGGGCGCTACAGCCACATAAACGACCCAAATTTCCGAGCAAGATATTTTTTTTAAATAGAAAAGTAAGTTTCTTGATAACGAGAGACAGTTGCCGAGTTGTGTGCTCACTCCTGACTTACCGCCGTGAGCGTGACTGCAAGGACCAGCAGCTTGAGAGCCATGTTGTTGCTTTCGATCGTCTTGCTTGTGATCGACTTGCGCCTCGGTAGCGCTTGGTAGCTTTATATATATACTGAGCGCGTACTCGAACCTTCAGCGTTTCTGCTCTATCATAATTATCGCACCGAGGTGCACTTAACTCGTATATTCTGGTGTGCGAGGCCCTCGAAATCATTTCTACACCACATTGGGAAAGGCGCGTAGTTCAGTCGCGCAATCCGATACCGCGAAAACAAGAGTGGATGTAATCTGTATGACTTGTGTTTTCAATAGTCGTCACAACTTCGTTAGCAGGAAATAAAAAAAAAATTCTAACGCTAACGCTTTGAAAGACTTTGTTTGGAAATTTCCGTAACTTTTCTAGATTTTCATAGAGGAATTCGTATGAATTTTTAAATGCGTACTTTTGAATCACGGTTGGTGAGTCTTTGAATTCTGTTTTGTTAACCTTTACATATTCACTACTGTTTTGAAATTTCCGAAAAAAGGTCGAAAAATATTACTTTTAAAAATATTTATGATAATAATTTTTCAGTATTGATTTGTTTCGGTGATTCCGGACTTCTGTTAACAGTGTGTGTTAAACGGTTCTCAGCTTTTAACACTTCTTACCAGTAAATAAAAAAAACTAAAAACTATTTACTGAAAAGTACACAGTGCAAACATTAATACTGTGAATTAACAGCAAATTAACAGCAAAGTTTTTAACTGACTCGCGTTGTAGCAGGGTGCAGCAGCGAGGTCATCTGTTATTTCAATGCCTACAAGAAATACACACGTAGTTTAACAGGCCTCAGCAAGACTAACGTAGTTCTGAACCCCGTTTCTTAACACACGTACTTCTGAGGTCTTCGGGGAAACTCACGTAGTTCATGCTTAAAATGATGGGTACTACTTGAGTCTTGCCGAGGGCCTCCGAACTACGTGTGTTTAGAAACCGGGTTCAGTGTAGGACGACCCAAAATATAACCTCGGCAGAGTCGGCCAGTCAGCAACAGCAGAACACATTGAGAAAGCGTTGACAAAGGCTGGCAATAGTTTACAGACAGTATAAATTTATCTTTTAATTTTTCCTTCGTGAAATAATCACTGCGAAACACCTACGCCACCCCAAAGTTCGTCACGCACATTACACTGTTAAGCCAAGTGTTCAACTGTTCAACACTTGTATGTGTGCAAGTTCCAACATAGCACGTGCAAGTGCAGAATCGGCAATTGTGCAATTTCACGTGTTTAACTCGCCAGTTTTACACTTCTAGGTGTTTAAATCGACAGTTGTGCATTTTCAAGTATTCAACAAGTATAGTGTTGCACGGGGCAGTTGAACACTTGCAAATGCACAACTGTTGAGTTGAACACTTACAAGTGCACAGCTGGCGAGTTAAACACGTGAAATTGTACAACTGCCGAGCTGCACACTTGTGCGTGTTAGGCTGGAAGTTGCACACATACAAGTGTTGAACAGGTGAACACTTGGTTTAACAGTGTATTCGTTCTCGCTGTTCTATTTTTCATATCCTCTCCGGGCGTCTGCTGAATCACAACAACTCCTGGCAGCTCAGCGAGAGCTCAAGTTTTAATTTTGTATTTTGGTGTTCTTAGTCGTTATTTTGCAAACATATTATTGTATATTATTATTGTCCACAACATTTGCCGCCAGGGACAGTTGATAATTCGTCGCGAAGGTAAGTGGAATTTATCAGAGATGTGCAGACGAGGCAAAATCTGCCTCGTGGCTCGCGCTTGAATGTCACGTCCCTTAGTCCGGTCTGCCTCGCGCCTGCCGAAGTCCGGCGAGCCTCGCCGGCCGGAGTGGATGAGACTCGCAAATTTGACGAGGCACGCTGCCTCGCAGGCCAGTGAGCGGGTGGGCCGGGGTGCACTGCAAAAAATAGGAACGGAATAATTACGGAGAAGTACCGTTAATTATTGTCCGGAGGTTTCCGTAACTGAAAGGTACGGACATCGCCGTATTCGGACCGCCCTGTACCTCTATTTATGTGGTACGGAGACTGAAAACGGCCATTCCGTAGCAGTTTTTAGGTGCACGGAGAAGCCGTTACACAGCTCCGTAGTGCGAAAATAGGGTGACGGACTCGCCGTACTCTGCACTCCGTCGGAAGATTCACAGGGCAGATACGGACCGCCGTACTTTGCTCCGTACTCGTCTCTGATTTCTTACACTGTTAAAAATAGTTGTCAGTTTACGGCACTACCCGTGACGACTGTGTTGTTGGTTTACAAAAGCATTTGTTGCATTTGCCTAACTGAGCAAAGACGCTCTATCACTTTCTATTTCAACCGTATCGGTCCATTAAGGAACAAGTTCTTACCAACATGTTGTAACGCTACAACAGAATCGTAGTTAAGTTTGTTAACAACACATGTCGTTTCAATACAACCTCATCGTTGTGTTGTTTGTGAACACGTACTTTTTCCAAGTGCAAAATATGTTTCATGACATTCTATGAACATCGTAAAATTACAACATGTTCGTAAAATTACGACATGTGTCGCTAACAAACTTAACTACGAATATGTCGTAAATTTACGACATTTTTTTTGACAGTGTACAGTGTGGCGGGGTACGGGTTCTGGGGTGGGTAGACGGCGCTGCGAGGCAAGCTGGCTCGCTGTCATCGGCGCAGCTCGTGCGGGCTTAGGAGGCACAGTTTCGGGTGCCAACCGCAGTGCAAGCAGCACTGTCCAGACGTCACAGATGTTAGTGCAGGGGAGGGGAGTAGACTGGTGGACATATTCAGAGATTTTACTCCCAGCGGCATTTCGTGCGACATTTGGCATTTTGACGATTCTGGGGTATTTCGACCCCGCTGATTCCGAATCTGCATGTTGCCAAGCCGAATTTTGCCTCCCAAGGCCTCAAATCCAAGATGGCGGCCAAACTAAGGGCCTAAATGACGTTTTTGGTAAAGTGTCTCGGTATTGCCCACCGAGGTGTCGTTTCTTGTGTTTTGGGGGTCGCTGAACATACGGCACGGGCGTAGGAGCGTAAGTGACCTGAACTAGGTCATTTTGCAATAGCGGGAATACCGTGAAAGGTTTCGAAACGCCAACAACGCGAGAAGGTAGCGGGATCCTTATAGTATCAAATCCCCCTGGGTCTGTCCGTAACATTTTCCATCATCACGCCGAAAATGCTAGTGGAAGGTTCCGAGCGGCGACTGACTCGTTTGAACCGGGCGCGCGAAATGTTGGCGCCAGCCGGCCCGGAGCTGTTATAGTGCGTTCCTAGCCGCCTGCAACCGGCGGCAGCGCTGCGAGCGCTGTCACCGGAGAATGGCAGACGTATAGCGACACGAGTGGCCAGGCCATGACCGGTGGGTGTAGAGTAGGAGGCGGAGGGAAGGCAGCTGTAATAGACGTCTGTTGTCACTACGGATTTTTTTTCTTTTTTCTTTTCCTTTTTTCGTGTGCAATTGTTTGCGTTTCTTCTCATTTCTGAGGTTCCTGTTTGTGATGAAGGGCGAGTGAAGGGAGAAGTAAGTGATGGAGGAAGGTGATTTATTTCTGAATGTGTTTGAAGCACGCACACTATGTTGACCTTGTTTTTTTTCTTTTTGTTCATGAAAACTTTACTTACCAGTAATATGGATAAGAAGGAAAAAGGCGTAAGGGAAGCGAAGTAAGCGACAGAAGGACGGGGCGCGAGCGGCGAGCGAAAGGCGCAGCATAGTGCGGACCGGTGCAGCTAGCAAGTAGGGCTACGCGAACGCACTATACCAGCTCCCGGCCGGCTGGCGCCATTGTTTCGCGCGCTCGGTTTAAACGGGGCCATCCACATTTTCCAGTGTGCTTCTCAGTCGTAAAGCTGTATGCACAATGGCGGTAAAATCACTGTTTTCTGGAGGAGGGTACGGTGGCATTGTGCACTCGTTGTCACCATGGGCAGACTTCACAGTCAGTGTATGAGAAAATTTGTTGGGGATCAGAAGGGTTTCACGTTCACTATTTTCTCTATCCATCGGGTGATAAAATTCAAAGACATCTTTTAGTCGATGTTCCAGATCACACTTGAAAGATGACATTCTTGACAAGTACTGTGCCGGTACCTGTTCACCAATACCCGCGCACAGTGCACTATATCTTTTGAAGACAACTGAAATACGGATTACCTATACGAAATTATAAAGCTGTTGTCAAACTTAAAAATGTAATGTGGAGTGTGAATATATTGTTCGTGAGTACGCACCTGTGATTTATCTGCGGCAACTCGTAGTTCGTAGCAAATCTTGTCAAATGCCAAATTAACGGGGGGCTTTGGCGTGCCACCAGCCACTGCTTCACATTTTCTTTCCTCCCGTCTCAAACAATAAGTGTGATACATAACGTCACTAGCAACAGCGTCGTGACCACATGCGACGCTTCTCCTTATGTCATAATTGTACTCAGAAACCTTTTTTATCTATTCACAAAGTGCAAATGTCGCTGCTTTCCTAATATTTTTGTCGTCCTCCGGAGTCTGTAATAGAATGAAATTAATTATAACCTCTCAAAGAACAGAAAACCTTTTTCTTCCTCTTCATGTATTTGGACTAACCTGACAAAAGATACATAGATTTTTGTCCGTTCGTGCAGCAGGGTCAGATCTTAAAGTTCTGGCAGGTGTTGGGACGTCTTCGGAGGCGTTTTTGACCTTATTTGGTTGGCCCAACCTGTCCACCTTTTTTTTATGTGTGAAATCTTGGTAACACGTTCGGTGGTACAGCAAACTCATATCCTCCTGAAGCGCGCCAGAAGCCGTGAGAATCCTCTCTATCTTATGTGCATTTCTTTCATCGTTCAGCGCTTTGCGCTTCTCCGCTGCACATGTTAAGCTCTGTAAGCTTCTCTCACTACTAGTTGTCAAAGTTTCATCAGTCGCATTTTGACATATAACACACAATTTGTAGTTCACTTCACAGCGAGCAAGGTGCATGAGAGGCTCCATATCATTACAAATCGAACTGTCTGGGGTTAATGTCAACAAATCACAGTTTAAGTAATTATATTGCAGAAATCGCTGTCGAGTTTTGCATGTCAGAAAGACACAAAACTTCATACCATTCTAGACGGATTATTTACATTTTCAGAGTGCACATACAGCTTATAGCCTACAGGCGCGTAGCCAGGATTTTGCCGTGGGGGGGGTCCGACCCGAAAAAAACCCAATTTTTTTCAGAAAGCTGGGGGGGGGGGGGGTGGTAAGAAAAAACCAATTAATTATTTAATTTTTATTTTTCTACAAATTACACAAACATTACACAAATTACACAGAAAAGCCTAAATCAAGACGGCGAATTTTACGCTTAGAAAATGAGTGCAGGATGGACTCTACTGACACTTCAATATCCTGGTGAACGTGCAAAAGGGTAAGTCCAACTAGCCGGTCTTGGCCCATGCGGGAGCGCAGCCATGTCTTAAGTCGCCTTAATGTGGAGAACGATCTCTCAGCTGTGGCAACGCTCACTGGCAAGGCCGCCAAAACAGAGATAAGCTCGAAGATGCACGGGTACATATGCACGTCACAGTGGTCCATGACTTCGACGACAGTTGTAGGCATCTTAAAGGTGGGATCACCTGACAGACGTTGCCAGCGGACTCTCCAGTTTTCAAACTCGCTCACCACAGTGCTTACGTCACAAAAGGGGGGCAGTATGGAGAGGTACTGAGATGCCGCCTCTTTCACCTGTTTTAAGTCTGTGGCCAAATCGTCCTCAGAATAAGAAGAGTAGGACGGTCTTGGTATAAAAACACGTAGATCGAACGATCTGAGGACATCCTCGGGGAATCTTTCTTTTATATCTCGTATTATAAAGTCAAGCAATGGAATGAAAATTGACCGACGGTAATACTCTTCTGGCGTGTTTGCAGGATGGTTCCCACGATACCTGAGGTAAGAAATATTTTCAAAATTATGAAATTATTATAATTAGCTTGTACTTATTTTTTGTCTTTTACAGGAAGGAAAACGTCTTACAATTGCTTTCTGGCGGTGCGTGGGACAGTGACGTCGACCCCTAATTCATCGGCTATTTCCGTTATTTCGGAGAACACCGAGCGAAAAACAGTTTCTGCATTTTCCCTCTTCTGTTCAAGCACCTTTATAGTGTCATTAATCGCCGCTGAAGCCGAGTTCCAGTCTAGACCCTTGTCCTGGAGTTTGCGACTAAGTGACACCGTAGCTCCTAAAACATGAAAATGTAAACGCAAAACCATTTAGAAAGAAAGGTAAGACAAGAACTATTATGAATAAAAAATAAATAAAAGTGAAAACGTACCAAACACGTTGCACAGGCTATGCGTGGCTATCAAAAATTCTGTCGAACTGAGTGCTTGTCTAAGAGCGAATGCACCTGAAGCTGTGTCGCTGTCTTGCCAATCCTCTATAACACTAAGGGCTTTGCATATCTTTGGAACTCCTTGCTTAAATTGCAGGTGACCGTCATGCCTCTCGACCCATCTTGTCTCGCAGAGAGATTCTATAGCAAAGCCCAGGTGTTCCTTAAAAACGTCAAATCTCTTTGCAGACGCATTTGCAAACGCAACAACTCTCTTCATAGTACCAGTAGCGTTTCTGCATGGCATGACTTTGTTTGACTGAGCAAGGGCGTTGTTCAAAATATGATTACTGCAAGGACAGTGCTTGGCATTAATAAATACTTTTTTCAGCTCATGAACTGCCCCCTTCACATCTGACGCCATGACAGAGCAGCTGTCCGTGGCTATGCCAACACACCGAAGGGGATCCAGAGAAGCTCCGATCACAATATCTTCTACAATATGGGCTATGGCGACCCCAGAGAGACGACGTTCATCCCGAAGAATATCTTGCGCGCGGATTGAAGCATAAGCGTCGACAAAACAATAAAGGTCTTCTCGTATCACCCATTTCTTGTTATTTTCATGAAATGGGTATCGAAAAGACAAGCTCAGCTGAGATATGTGGGCAGCATCCGTCGTTTCGTCAAACATAAGTGAGTAGAACGATGCATTTTTTACTCTATTAATTAATTTATTCTGAATATCTTCTTTGCAGCAGTCAATTATCTCGTTTTGTACATCTGGACTGATGTACGTAGCGTTGGCCCCCGCATTCAGCAAATGTCTTTTTAGGGCCTCGTCACCACCGTCTACACGATAGTCGAGAAGTGCTCTGAAAACTCCGTCGCCGTGGACTGGACCAGTGGAATTATCAGAACTGTCTTTGTACAGAGGACCACTGTCCCGATGACCTCGAAGGGGTAAATTTTTGCGTCCACAAAGCAAGACAGTTTTCACAATTGGTGCGAGGCGTTGCCTGTTTTCCTCCTGTTGTTCTGATATTTGCTTCGACAGCTGGTTTACTACTTCTAAATCGGACTTGTGGTAAGTAAGAAGAAAATCTTGGCCATATTTCACAGCATTTTTGTGGTAGTCAGTATTTTCGTGACAGTTCAGTCTACCATCTACGCCCAGCAATTTATCAAACTTCACGCAGGGTTCCGTAACTAACTGCTTAGCCACACACTGTCCATAGTTACCAACGCCCCTTGAGTGTATGAACAATGCACAGTATTTGCAATAGAGGCCACGGTCCTTATCAGATAGTACCAGCCAGTGATATCTTGCCAGATGTGACCGCTGAGCACTTTTCTTTTTAAGAACTCCATTTTTCATTACGGATGTGTGTGGAAAAACATAATTCTCTGGCGGCACCCATGGCTTTTCTAATAGTAAACATTTTGTTTTATCATCTATTTGGGTTATATTTGCTATATGCACTCCTATGTCTGCGTTGGGGTATACTTTCTGACCTTCATTTTCTTTACAGCTGGTGGGAACTGGAACGGGCGGAGAAGGCAGCACGGAACCACTACTAGTATTTTCATGAAGAGGCAGAGTGGTACTACTATCGGCATGTGAAGGTAACAGCTCGGATTCGGGTGCAGGCGCCGGGGTGTCAGGTGGTGACAATGGAAAAGCACCACATTCACTTGCGGTATTTGCACTATCTTTAACCAATTCAGTTTCGTTCGAGTTGCCTTTTTTAGCAAAGTAATGAAATATTGGCTTGTTGGAAGTAGGAGCCTTACTTATTTTAATTTTTTTTTTAGAAGGAGTCGCCTACGAAGACAAGAAAGAAAGAAAAAGCGAAGAATTACCACCACAAGAAAAGGAAAGACATAAACGAAGAAGATGAATCACATCACATAACCTATAAATTCTTAACATAAATGAAAAATAATAACAAACAACGCAACCTAACCTTAAATTCAACCTTTCCCACCTTCGACCCACACCCGTACCTCAAACTAATCACTCCTACACACACAATAACAATAACAACAAATCAAATGACACCGGCAACACGGCATTGAACAGTTAAAACACTCACCATTCTCACGACAGTCTTATTCTTGACAAAGCTCAGCACACACGAAAAATTTGGTGCAGCGGCAGCGGATAAACACTACACCAGCGTAGCGAGCAGCGAGCGAGCGGCGAGCTGGGGTGGGGGCAGGCACACAGGCACGGCTACAGCTCGCTACAGCTCCACTGCAGCGCGCTGCGCTCGACGCGCGGGTGAAGCGGGCGGGCGGTGGCCGGCTGGCGGCGGCGGCTACAGTAAGTTCGACAGCGACAGGTCGCGACGAGTCTCTAGACACTGCCCATGCCTGACAGCCTGGCGACCCGTACTTACCGTCGTTCCCGCCGCCCTTCCCTCGGCTCATCTTTCTCACCTCGCCGGATATTCAATCCTACCAGAACTTAAAATACGGGACCCTTCAGTCCGTAGGGGGTCCGACCCCAAACTCCCTTGGCTACGCGCCTGATAGCCTATGACAAATAACATATAATAACATACAAAAACTTACGTACCATATTATAGTCGTTCACTGTGGTTCACTCGCACCTTAAGGGTAGGTATCTGCCACGTCACAAATCAAATAGACGCACAAGTGTTTGTCTGAATACACATTGTTCAACACAACATTCACAAGAATTGCCAGAAACAACAGCTAGCTAGCTAAAGCAGACGGCAAGGGGAATACACATAGCCCTGCACTGTAAAAAAAACCCTTGTCCATGAACGACATTTTACTCGCTAAGTTTTTTTATGACAAAGACCGTTCAGTTACAGCATGTTGTAACTACTTTATTCGTTCAACAACAACTTTTCCAGTCAAGACACCCACTTGGAACTCTGGTCAGGTAGTTACACGGTAAATATTGTTTGTAAAACAACTAATGTCGTCTCAAAAACAATATATATCGTTACAATATTTGTCGTAACTAAACAATCCTTTATCGTTGGATGAAACCATTGAAATTAGAGATGCTTAGTACGGCATTAGTTGTTGGTAAACTGATTATGTCGTAAATTGACAAGAAGATTTGTTCCAAAGCGAGAAGTCGTTCAAAAACAAGTTATGTTGTTCATACACAATTCTTTTAAGAATGTTTAAAAAAGAAAAATCTATTATTATTTTCTACAATGTAGTTTTTGTTTTGTTGAGACTGCTTTTGGCAACAATGAGAAAAAAGTAAATCATGTGATAGGGTAGGGAAGTCTAAGAACAAAATAAAAGGACTCTTTTCATGCACTAATGGTACAGTCTATAGGTGCCCTCACAATGAACTCTTTTGGGAAGTGCCAACACAAAAATTTCGGTACCAGGGATTTAATTCCTGCTACCCCTTGCAGCTTGGGCTCTCCGGTAGGCTGCCACCTTCACACACGAGTGCTTCTGGTGGTTGGTCAACATCCAGTGTATCGCAGGCGCTCTCATTAGCTCTCGCCTCTTTGGTAACGTCCATTGTGAGGTCGCCATTATCTCACAGCTTAGGCTATGTTACTTTTCTCTTATAATCACACATACCTTGCAAAACAATCACAGCCAGGTACAGTAAAGTGGGTGTTCTCCTTCTTGAGAGCTGATAATGCCTCTTCTAATCCCTTTCTTAAACAACACATATCCAACCGGCAGTCTGCACAAAAAGGGTTAGGATGGTCTTGATGCCCGCTCTACACGACAAGATTTTAATCGTTTTGTCCATAATCAAAAGCGATACTTAGAAATCCACCTTGTGTTTGGTACATAGCCGCACTGATATTTATTACTAGTTACTTAGAGGAACCGGCATGACACTTGTCTTTGAAACACGTAACACATTTTTAAGTGCTGAAAGTATTGAAGGATTCTTTGTGTTTGAACGACGTAAACAAAGTGAACTGAAATTACTTATGCACGCTTTATTCGCAGGCTGTAGGCCGCTTCTGCTGGACCCATTCCCTCCACTCCCTCCTCTGCGGCCAAAAGAACAGCTGAAGAGACTCTCTATCCCCCCCACCCCCACCCCTCTCCCCTGGTTGGCGTGATGTTTTGATTCGCTCTATGAGATGATAGAATAGATTTGTGTGACACGGCGTTAATGCGACTTTCCAGCTGGATTAGCACTCTTTTTTACTCAGTTCTTTACAAGTGAAATCATAGGATATTGTTCGTTTCTTCGCGGTGTGGTTCAATAACTTTTTTCAGGTGAGAATCCTAACCTACCGCTCGGCTTGATGTTCTGGTACAAATTTCCATTGTTTTGCTTGCAGAATCGCCGTCGCCAAGGCTTGCGCCTCTCTAGTTCATTTTTCCTCTGTTTTCCCTAAGAAACTGCGCAAACAGTTAATCTGACATTTTGACTCAGAATTTGTCATCACTATGCTTGTCGAGGCAAACACACAGTATGATATTGGCTATTTGATGGTTAATTTAATGTATGCTTTGCACAAACTTAAGTTAACTCTGTCGAAAAAAATTCTATTGCTGTGGACTGCTACCTACTCATGCTTTATTGACTGATTGTTTCAGGTCTCCTGGTTTTTGGGTCTTCAGTTATCCGGCATCCAGGCAACACTCGTTCGGGAACTGAGTGGCTTACACAGAAGAACCAGGTAAAAGCGAAAAAGTGGTTGTCATCTCCAAAATCATCACTTTTCACAAAAACACAAAAATTATTTAAAATCACTTATTTGAATAACAGTCTGGAATCGCAGTCATATTAATATTCAAATTAAAAAGATCATAGTGAGGGTAGTAGGGTGGGGATTGATGTTACGTCGACCCTTCCTCGATATTTCAACAAGGAGATGTCTCCCATCACAATTAGCGTAAAAGGAGACAAGATGAGTTATCCCAAAACACTGAGGGGGAATTTGGAGACATGTTCTTTCCTTTATAAAAGGAGCTATCTCCAGATAACTCATTTGATTGCTTATAAGACTTTGGAGACATGTGGAGTTAGCTCACTTGGAAATGAATGCGTTATTTTGGTTAGTGAAAAGGAGTTATCTCCCTCACTGCGGTTATTAGGCCATGGAAAAGCGAGATATCTCTCTCACTGCGGTTGTTAGGGTTATGGAAAAAGGAGTCATCTCTAGTTGTATCCCTTTGCCACACATTTACATAAGGGAGATAAGTTCAATCATCTCTA
Source organism: Frankliniella intonsa (assembly GCA_033675135.1). Lineage (NCBI taxonomy): Eukaryota > Metazoa > Arthropoda > Insecta > Thysanoptera > Thripidae > Frankliniella > Frankliniella intonsa. The sequence goes on along the minus strand of JAWJED010000029.1, from coordinate 1,316,589 downwards.
GTTGCTGTTAGGTTACCTTTGATAGATTATGCCTGATAATTCCGGGAAAAAGAAGGGAAGTGCTTCACTTTTTCGTGATTGAGAGTTGTGTTTCGGTACATACCCTAACAAACGTAATCATACAAAGATTGAGAAGAGCAACTGAAATAACTTTAGATCACACTATTTACTTATTTTTCCCAGCATCATTGCCACTTTTACTCTCTTGAACATAAACAAATAATTAGGTGCCACTAACACGCACGGTATAAACTTCATCCAGGTTATCAAGCAGCCATTCCTCTTTTCCAAAGCAGATTTAGAAAACTGAAGTAACCCTGATTTGGCTTCTTGGAATCCTGGAGAAGAAAAGTCGGCGTGGAGACAAGTACGGCGTCCCGCAAATCAGGATGGCCGGCCGAGCCGTCTTGCTTGTCAAGCAGGCTGGCTGGGCTGCTTGGGAAGCAAAGCAAATTTGCTTGAAAACCCGGCAATAGGCGGCGGCTGCATTGGAAACCCAACTGGACCTGGACTGCCTACCCGGGCTCAGCAGGCGTCTTGCTTGACGTCGGGCGTTGCCGGAGGCGGGTTTCCAAGACAGCCTGAAATGTGAACATTTCAGACCTCTCAGAAAGGTAAGGTTAGCTATGATGTTACTTCACTGCTTGTTTACATCCCTTTTCGTCATATATTTATATGTATGCACAATGAGAAGGCTAGATAAACAGGAAAATGTTCACCTACATCAAAAAGAGATACTTGAAGTTGGATCCAAATGTTACTACACTCACAAGAGTTGCCTGGTCCAATTCCTTTTCTCGCCAGTTACTAAAGATACATCTCTTCAGTGAGCCGCCAAACCAGAGAGGTAAATAATAAATGTATGGAGATTTAGAGATAAGCATCTCCAAATACTAATACGTTCAGCTGAGTCAAGTAAAATTACTCCTTATTCCGATAAAAGTTACTAGCAACATGCCCAGCCAAAGTCCACTGAACCATAGTTTTCGTTAGATTATATCTCAGAAACTATGGCACATAGGCGAACCCATTTATTTCCTGAAAATATGGTATGTGTAATAGAGATCAACGGCCAATCAAAACCCCAGTTAGGGGTCAAATCAACTTATCCCCTTCTTCCGCTTCCTGGACCAGTTGT
>JAWJED010000029.1:1237452-1314451 GCA_033675135.1 Frankliniella intonsa | reverse complement strand
GTAATTTTACAGACATATTTTTCACAGTGAACCAACCTGTGTGCAGGGCAGAGTGAGCGCGACTTGGTATACCTTCGCTAACTCCCGAAAAGCGGAAGTATACAGGCCATGTCTGCGTAGTATTCTGTATGGGCACCGAAGACACCCCTTACACGCAGAATCCTGATCGGTGCCGGTATTACCAGTTACTTTACTGTCTGCCATTTCGTTCTCTCCTAATTCGTCGAGTTCATCATCCTGCGAAACAAGAAATAATTTAAAAGTAACAACAGAATTATTTGTTGTGAAAAAAATAATTCTTCGAGAGTACAAAAAGATCGGGTGGATTCTAACCTTATCTTCGGAGTCCTGTGATACTTCCTCGATGAAATCAGCCTGAATGTTCTTTTTAAGTGTCTCGTAGCTCCGAGAAAATGCTATAAGCTCCTGCGCTACAACCGCACTGTCAGCACCAGCTAATTTACAGAGATGATCGAGAGCGCCACTTGGAATTCCGCTCTCTTGTACCTCACAAGGGAACAAATTCAGCCCATACACTCCGATTTTGACCAAACTTTTTTTTTAGTAGGGTTTTACGCTAGAGTAAGATTGCACCCTGAAGTTGGTGCCGAGATACATATTCACACCCTGAAAAAAATTATTGAAAAGTATAATTATGCTACTTTTGGCCGTTAATTTCACCGAATTTGACGAAAAAATTTCAAATCGAGTTTGACACTGTTGTCCATGTTTTTGGGGGTGCTGATTACGAAACTGACATCCATTTTCAACTCAAACCCAATGTTCGAATCCCGGTAGGGTCAAATTCGACCAAAATTTTTGTTCCGAGTTTGACATTTTTTCCTATGTTTTTCGGGGTGCTGATTACGAAAATGGCACCCATTTTGATCCCAGACCAAACTTTGAATCCCGGGAGGGTCACATTCTACCAATTTTTTTTTCGAACAAAAATTTTGGTCGAATTTGACCCTACCGGGATTCGAACATTGGGTCTGAGTTGAAAATGGATGTCATTTTCGTAATCAGCACCCCCCCAAACATGGGAAACAGTGTCAAACTCGATTTGAAAATTTTTCGTCAAATTCGGTGAAATTAACAGCCAAAAGTAGCATAATTATACTTTTCAATAATTTTTTTCAGGGTGTGAATATGTATCTCGGCACCAACTTTGGGGTGCAATCTTAATCTAGCATAAAACCCTACTCAAAAAAAAAGTTTGGTCAAAATCGGAGTGTATGGGCTGAATTTGTTCCCTTGTCAGCAAATCTCTGGGGGCTCAAGAAACTGCATGGCTTGAAAAGAGTGAGAGACTGTTCGTTAAATCGGTTACGCAGCTCCGACATGCAGCGGTCCATTATAGGCAATAAAGTATGAACTTTCAGCATGTGATTAGGTGAAGGTGCGTTTTCGGCCAGCTGCCTTCTTTCATCAACTGTAAACAAAAGAATTGTTATTGTTAGCGTTCATAAAAAGTGAGGAATTTTAATTTATTCATTTTTCTAGGACTTACCAGCACGTTCACCATGGCGCAAGGGGACGGGGGAAACTCGTTTGGAAGAGCTATCACTGCATGCATTTCCAGCCGAGGCTCTTGAAGAGGTGGAAGTGCATGCTGTCTTTACTCGAGCCTGAACTGGCTTATATTTCTCAAGAAAGTCAGAATTCTCGCTCAACTCTATAAGTTTTTCATTGCACTTCTCAGCAAGAACAGTGGCTTTTTCAAGAACTGTTTCCAACGATATTGAGGACACTGCTGGGATCAAGTCAGTCACTAACCGGCCCGCTTGCACATGATCCAGTTCAGGGGTTTGAAGGTAGTCCGAAACAGGCTGGCTGTGGTTGAAAATGTGGTGGAACAGCATTCCAACGGCTAGCGTTTCGAAAGAACACCATTTCTTGAGCTGCCCGACATACTTTGCTCGTGATTTGGCTGGGATGCTATTGTCATTTGCTATTATTTCAAGTACGATAATAATAGTTGGTAGCAAAGACACTTCGCTGTCTGCAAATATGCGCTTCAAGCCCTTAGCTTTAGACCACCAGCGTGTCTTGTTTTGCTTAACTAACATCTGTGTGCGATCCATAAAAAGTTTACATGTATTGTTCCAAAGTTCACTTCTCTTGTAAGACTCAGAGATGGTTGTCGCTGTCTCACGCATCAAGTCAAAGAAAGTCACAGATGGAAGTATAGAATTGGAAGCCTTTTCCAGCGCAAGGTTCAGAACGTGTGAGTAGCAGTGTTGGAAAATGCTATCCGGCACCATTTCCTTCAAGCGAGCTTGGAGACCGGTTTTGACTCCAGCCATGTTTCCGGCATCATCAAAAGAAAAGCCTGTTAAGTTTCCCATGATTACAACATTTGAAAGTGTTTTGATAGCATGGTTGAGCATAGCCTCGCTGGAAGTAGAAGTAAGCGCCGTTATGTCAATAAATCTCTCGACGGGTCCATATTCATTCACGTATCTAATTACAGTGGCTATTTGCTCTTTCACAGAGATATCTTGACAGCCGTCCATAGAAAAGCTAAACTTCCCACCATTTTCCGCCACTTCGTCTCTATTTTGATCCAAAACCATGCTTGCTGTGATATCAAGGATACTTAAAAAGGTGGGCTTACTCATAAACGTAATCAGGGAGCCTCTTCCGCGGCTCTTTGGGTGGGCATCGTGTCTGACTTGACTCTTCTTAATAACTTTGTCGAGGTGAGATCTGAGCACTGGGTCAAACACAGCCCGACTCTTACCCTCTTCCAGGAAGTTGCCATGATTACATGAAGAATTGAGCGTGTAAGCAGCCTCAGCTTTGTCACCACGAAAGGCTATGCCTTGTTTAGCCAAGAAGAGAACAATATTTATTATCCTGAGGACGACTTCCCTGTTGTTGGCAACTTGTCTGGCCCTCATAGACAAATTTTCTGTGTTGAGCCCGCAGTTAAATGGGCAACACTTAGTTCATGCCTTTCGACACTCTTATAACAATGCCCAGCTTTCCAATGGGGTTCGTTGCCCCAGCCAACTGTTGCAAAAAGACTCGTTCTCTCCCCAAAACCGTGGCACAACCAACATAAGAGGCGACGCGTTGTGGCACAGTATGACAGCCACAAACGTTTTTCGCCACCGGCCCCTTGCGTATACACTCTTTCCTTGTCAAATGGTAGTTCAACTACTACTGAACCCGGCTTACTCTCAGGCTGGACGGGATGTACATCCATTAGCAGCATTTTATCTTCCTCAGAGAGCATGTTGTACGCATTGGTGTCACTTCCACCGAAACTTGCAAAGGGAGTATTTGCACTAATACTGCAACATTCAGTTCCTAGGTCGTGTTCGGTGGGGTCTCCTGCCAAACTCGGCTCACCCAGCTCCACAGAACACACAGAAATTGGGGAAAATGGAGGCGACACAGGTCGAACTGTTGAAGTCGAAGCTAGCGGGCGATCTTCGGCTGCGGCCGAACTAGAACTCGGGGAATGGCAGCCCGTGCTCCAGCTCATGTCCAAAATACCGAAATCAGAAGAATTTCGCCCGTCCTCCCCACCAGACTGAATTCTGCTCAAAGTGGGCGTGTTAGTGTCACTCTCAGGCATAAGAGGCGACGATACCAGTACTAGTTGAGGTGGTGAGGATATAGTTGATGAAGGGGAAGGGGTCGCAGATGGTGAAAGAAATGGAAGTTTCCTCTGCTTCGCATCACTCCCTGCTTGGGCAAGACTTTCAGCTTCTTTTTTCTTGCGTTTCGACGAACCCGATGGGTACGTGTACTTGCGCTCTTTACCATCCATTGCACACTGCCTAATTCTGAAATTGAGGGGGAAAAATCCCATTAAGACTATGCAAGGCAGCCTTTTTGAGAGCACTCCCCCCTCCCCCACTCCTCTCGAAATACTGAGCAAAGTGATCCGTGCTGATGATAGAAACAGAAATTTTAATGTTATTCTCAGTTAAGAAAATCCGGTCCGGTCCACGCCGAGGCCCGCGCGCCCACGTGCACCCGCGCCGGCGCCGGCGTAAGCGTAAGCGCCGCACTGCTGACTGATTCAGAAGAGCGCTCTCCTCGCTCTGTCTCTCTCGCACCTATATGGCGCACTTCATGAGTGCGAGAGAGACAGAGCGAGGAGAGCGCTCTTCTGAATCAGTCGACTGCACGCGTGGGGGAGGAGGGGGAGGGGGCTTCCCCCTCTCTCCTTCCCGCGCGGCGAGTCCCGCTCACGCTCATGCCCGCGCCGCGCGCGCGCAGGCATGGACCGGATTTTCTAACTGAATACAACAGGGGATTATTATGGACCGCGGACCGCGCCTAGACCTTAAGCGGTGTAAAAGAACAAAAAGCTGTTTGGCAAGTCACAACCCGCAACCGCACTCTGTTCCTCGCCTTGCCGGCGCCGCCCGGCGCCTGGTCCGTAGCATACGAAAAGAGAGGAGAGAGGAGGGGATGCGACGCAGTACAAATGCTTGTGCCGAAGCGTTGATGTTGACTCACCTTACTACCCGTGGGACGAGGGCGAAGAAAGGTGAAGAAAGAAGAGGCGAAGCGAGGATAAAACAAACTGGCACTCAAAGCGGCCAACAGGCCGCAGATCACACGCACGCCGTCGGCTACGATGCGCGCGCGAGAGAGAGAGCGAGAGAGAGAGCCTTCAGAGCAGCGCAAGCACGACGAGCGGCCGGGGGCGGGCGCGGGGCGCGAGCGGCCGAGCCGAGCCAACACTAAAGGAAACACAGGAGGGGACAGGTCAGGGTGCAGCGGCGGCGGAGCGCGGCTGCCAATCGCCAGCGCCGGCGGCTCGGCTCTCGACTCGCCTACCCCTACCGCTGCTGCGCCACGCCACGCCAAGTCACAGAATTTTCGGCGTGCGGCCGGGCCCGGGCCCCAGCCCCGATATCCGGCGCAGTCCTGCCCGGCCCCGGCCCGGGGCCGGGCTCGGCGCGCAGCGCACGCCCAACCCTGGCCTGGCCCTTGCTTAGAGTCGCAGGACCCCCCTATCTCATTTGATAACTATTTCTGTTCTGTTTGAGGCGACTCTCCTCCCTTTACTACGGCGGATCTGTTCTCTTACCTTGTGCTGGCAATTTCTGACATTATTTTACCCACTAGGGCCTTAAGGTGTCCTCAGGGCCCCTTGGGGGGCCCTTCGGGCCCCCAAGGGACCCAAAAAGATACCTTTTCCTCTGGGGCCCAGGTGGGATTTCCCACCTTACCCGACCGGGCCAGTCCGTGGCTGTGCCCTTCCCACTGTTCCTCCTGTCTTCTCCCTGTCCTTCTCCTTGTCCTTCCTCCTGTCCTTCCCCCTGTCCTTCCACCGTTAAAACGACCATGTCTGCTTGAAGCTTTGTCCTTCCCCCTGTCCTTCCACCGTTAAAACGACCGTGTCTGTGTAAAGCTTTGTCCTTTACCCTGGTCCTTCTCCCTCTGCTTCCCCTCGTCCTTCCCCCTGTCCTTTCACCGTTAAACGACCATGTCTGTTTGAAGCTTCGTTCTTCAGCCTTGTCCTTCCCCCTGTCCATTTCCTGTTTAAGTGAACATGTCGGTTTGAAGCCTTGTCTTTCACCCCTGTCCTTCGCCTTATCCTTCCCTATGGCCTTCCCCCGTTAGAACGACCATGTCTGTTTAAAGCCTTGTCCTTAGCCCTGTTTTCCCCCTGTCCATCCCTTAGTCCTTCCCTATATCTTTCCCTCAATCCCTAAACATTTAAACCATTGTTCTCACTGTTATTCGATTCATGTGACGTCACATTCTTTTCACTGTAAAAACTGTCACATTCGTTTGGATATAAGTGTCACATTCCTTTGAATGGGACTGCCGAATTTGCGGCGCTTTGCCTTGCCGATTCATATTCCAACAAACGTGACATAATATTATAACGAATGTGACAGCTTTTACAGTTAAACGAATGTGACGTCACAGGAATTGAATAACAGTGCTTTTACTGATATACTTCCCTTGCAAAAAGAACAGACTGTGTTTGAATACTTATGCATTCCCTGTGTTGCTGCTCAATGTGTCTTTTCAAATACTAAAACAACAATTTAAGAATTTAACAATAGTTTATTTGGAAGTGAGTAAATGATGTTAACACAGGCTGTAAGCTGTGTAAGAACTTACAATACACCAAACAATATTACAATTTCAATTGCTTCCTAAAGTATGCAACCATTCAAGGAAACTTACTCTCAACTTATATTGATTAGTTTTTCAGACAGAATTGAATCTTGCCAAAGTGATTTTCTTTATCAATATAAGGTCTAACTCATTCCTCACACGAGAAAGTGCAACATACGTTAGACCTCCTTGAAATTCGACATTACCTAAATCAATTTCACATTTAGATAACGTTAAGTTTTGCGACTTATGAATTGTACAAGCCCAGCTTAATGATAACGGCAGCTGAGCCCTGGTACAACGTGTTCTACTAATGTACCAAGATGCTTGAAAAATACCTATAGGAACATGGCCATCCAAACTAGGAAAGCCTTCACAACCATCAAACTTAATCAAAGCAAACAAAGGACCAGAATTTTTTAAACAATGATAGCAATAATTTACCTCGCTGTGCAAAAGATGGTGTACCAGCAACAACTTTAGTTGTTGAATATAGTGCATCATCAAACAGTGGACCCAACTGATCGGCATCACCAAGCATTACAACGCACAAACCACCAAATGGATTAGCATTATCTTTAGCTTCACGACACCTTTGATCAATCATACCTAACAGTCTTTGACCAACCAAGGAATACTCATCAACAAATAGCACTGCTAGATATTTGTTCTTTTCTTGAAATAAACGCAACGTATCTGAGGACATTTCTTGGAAATATTGTGGTTTTGGAGGAATCCTAAGAAAAGAGTTTATCGTTTCACCATCAACATTTTTTGCAGCAACACCTGAATAAGCTACAACTGTCTGACACACAAGTCTTACACACTCTTATGCAGACGCAGCGAAATAAAGACAAACGACACAAACAAATAAAATAGCACTTTACAAATGTTCAAAAATTTCTTTTAAAAAAACGGTACCTACCTCAATTGCTTCCATGATTTCTTCACTTTTGGTTGAGAGTCGGTGCGTCGGTGCGTCGTCTTGACAAAAGGCTTCACCGCCACCAATTGTTTATTGTTACCCAGGCAACACAGTGACGCCTCGCCTTTGGTTTGGCGACACCGACTTCCCGACCACAAGAATTGAAGGCACTGCCACCCACCCCTCCCCTCACCTTCCCCACCCAACCTTGACTTTAAGCCGAGCGCCCTGATCAAGGTGTTTGTATCACGTTTATCTTAGAATGCGTAACAGTGTTTCGGGTTTGCCTACCCGATTCGCCCGTAAGGCGCCATGGGCGCTGCAGGGCTGGCAAGTATGCAACGTTAACTAGACAGTCTAATTTTATTCAGCAGAATTCGACAAAATGGGAACAAACTTAAAAAGAAAGCGAGCGAACGAGCGACGCGAACGAAAAAAGCTCCAGTGAAATTATCTCGATAGCAAGTGTCAGAAACTCCCCACTTGGCAATCGATCTGTGTGGTTGGTGAAGAATTTTTATTCGCTTTCGCGACAGACCCGGACAGTGACTTACCCTATTGTGACAATGGTGATTAGTGTGCTAATTACCCTACCTGATATTGACGGAGCTGCAGAGGTGGGCATAGCTGTAGGTACAGACAAGAGCTTGCCAGAGGAGAAGTTGCACATCCTCATAAATGCAAATAGACCGCAGCAAATTCTGTATGCAGCAGCAAGTGCCTCCTTGAAAGCTAATTTGGAACACAAGGTGATGGCAGCAGCTGTAGCAGTGGCCAAGTTTCAGCTGTATAAGCAGAATCAGAGGGGTGATGGACCTGATTGTGACGTAATCCTTGATCAGGCTGAGGTAGATTCTATTACTGCCGAGGCTAACAGGCAGGGGTTTCAGGAGCAGGTCAGAGACATCATACAGGAAGGTAAGGACGTTGATGCCTTGATGTTCATTCTTGCCAGCAAAATAACATTCTGGCAAACAAATCATCACACTGGAGGAGGAAAATTGGCCCACTATGTAAAGAAGGTCTACGACTCTAAGTGGAAAGGCATTAATGTCCAAAACCAGGTCTCCTCTGATGCGGCATTAGGAGATGTGCACATGGTGGCACATCGGGCAAGCACCTGTTTTTTGCTCAACAAAGTGGGATTTAAGTTGGTCAGGGTCCCAGCTAGTTATGGGCAAGGTGCAGATTCTTCAGTGACCGAGGATGTCAAGATTAGAACATCGGTGTACCCAGCTTGACATGCTAAGCATGAGGCATGCAAAGAGGGCTTGAAGCAGCCCGTGGAAACTCCCGTTGGCAGGCTGTAACCATCATCGTTTGAGCCGCGCGGAGCTCAATTTTTGCAAACGTTCAAACAACGGAACGGAAGGGTTTGGCGAACTCAAATGTTTTCTAACGTTTTCGTATTTTGTGTCCTCGTGGCTAAGGAGGGTTTTCGCGGATATTTCCCATTCGTAAATGCGTAAATTAAAAGAAACACTGTTAAAAAAAATCTGAAAATTCAGACTGATTTTTTCAGACTTGCCACTCTTAATTGACTTTTCAGACATGAGACTGAAATTTCAGACCTCTTATCAATATATTGGAACGCCTGGTAAAAAATTTGGTCTTAGCTGTCTGAAAATCAATCTTCAGGACTTTCCGTCTGAATTTGACCTCAGACTCGTCGTTCCGACAACTGTCATCTTGGAAGTCTTTTTCATCAGATCCAGACTAGGCAGTCTGAATTTTTGAAGGCAGAGTCTGAAGTTTCAGACTGCCCTGACGGCTGGGAACAGACGAGGGCGATGAGGCTCACTCGCAGCAGTGCAACCAGTCTCACAGGCGGGGCAAAGCGTAGCTCAGTGGTAACGCGCGGTCGCTTCGTAACCCTGAGGAACGGGTTTCAAATCACCCCGACGGTAAAATACTTTCATCGAACCTAGGAAGTTCACCTTACAATTACTATGACGATGGTGTGAAGCAAAATGATCGCGTTCAATAATTTTAACGATTAACTGTTATGTCTGAATTTTCAGACCTAGCACTTACTCATAATTTTCAGAATTTCAACAACCGAAAATTTTGATTTTTAAAGTAAAATTTTTCGGAGCGAACTTTACTCTGAATATTCAGACAACAAAGCTGAAAAAAAACTTTGGACTTTTTAGTCTGAATTGTCAGACATTTTTTTTAACAGTGAAGTTAAAACTGGTACGTATGAGAAATTCAACACTTCTTTGTCCTTCAATGTTAATGTTTTGTAAAAATTTTATGTTTCCAAACGTAGAAGAGCTGCGACAATTCTCCTAAGCCACGAAGGCGTAAACAACGAAGGCCAGACAAAAGGTTTTTGTGCTCAAGATTGAACCGTTCGCTTGTTTCAGCGTTTTTAAACACCCGACCGATGATGGTATCAGCCTGGAAGCGGGAGTTTCCACCGGCTGCCTAATGAGACTTTGCAGGATGCCTCTCAGCCTTCCCCAACATGGGTGATCTAGTGAAATTCGCTGATGAATGCGAAAAGATAAAGGAGAGAGAGGCAGAATACCACATTGGAGGGAAATACCTGTCAGAGACAGGGTTATGCAATCGATCTGGTGTTTGTCGGTCTGTCTGTCGTCTGTTCCACTCGAAGGAGTTGAGCTACAGTGTTAAGATTTTTAGGGGATCTTAGGGGTCACTCATGGTCATTCAAGCGCCTGGTGCAAATCCTGTTAACCCTCATTAAGGCACTGAAAAAAACTATTAAACTTTTGCATTTATGAAAAATAAAAATATATTTTTACTAAAATATTATGGTCTTCTATGGGGTATCTCGTCGAGTTACGGTTCTTATCGGGAAAAAAAATTGTCCGTTTTGCTCTATCTCTTACCGTTTCGGCGCTACAGCCACGTCGACGACCGAAATGTCCGAAAACATCATGTTGGGAATCGTGTCGTGGGTTTTGCGTCATTTTGCGACACTTTGGGCCAAAATTTCTAGCCGCGCGTTTTCAAGGAAGACGGGAGGGCTGTTGTTACGGCGGTTCACCGTTACAAACTTTTAATCATCCCAAAGGGAATGCCCGTAAGGGCCGAAGGCCCGATAACTTCAAAGCCAAGACGACGCTTTGAGGCTTTTGGGTCGAGCCGAAGGCCCGATCGAACGCCGCCGGCAGGCCAAGCAGGCAAGCCCCCTGCCGAACGGAGTTGCCAGCGTAGCAAAGCGCAGCTGCCAACGACGTTTTACGGTAGAGCGGGCCTGCTTGTTTCATGGTCAATGTGATACTACAGTAATATCTTGAACTTCTCGAACGGAACATAATTTGAACGGAACAGGCGTCGCGCAAAGCCACCAAATCACTTCGGTAATCCCCCGCCGCCTGGCTCCTCGATGGTCGGCCGGAATCGCCCGGCCGGGTACCCGGGCCTCTCCTCCAAAAGTAATGGGGACGACACGCGTGCACAAATCGGGATGCAAAAATCGGGGTGCGAAAATCGGGGGACGACTGTATCTATAGTGTCCAAGCTGGAGGGTGGCTGGGAAGGCAAATATTAAAATAGGTGAAGATTTCTTAATTTTAAAGCTAATAGGGGACGGGGGACGGGTCGCTGAGTCCAAAGGTCCGAGCGAGCATTGTTGTTCGGCCGTTGCGGCAGCGGCTCCTGCAGGGCATTGTCGGTGCGCGAGCGAGCGAGGCGACACAATTCCCCCTGTATAATATTCTGCCTCACTCGCCACTCGCTTTTTGAGAGTACAAGCTAGCTGGTACATTATCTTACGTTTACTAATGATCATTCAAATTAAGGCTAGCTGGAATGTATCATCTGCTAAAAATATTGTTTCACAGTGTCTTAAGGGGTAACTCGGCGAGCTGCGACCCCATGTGCGGAAATTTTGTCAGTTTGGCCGTATCTCTTACGGTTTAGCTGCTACAGCGTGGCTTAAGGGCGAAAAGTCATCAAAATGCATGTTGGGTGTCGTTTTCGGGGTATGTCGACGAGTTGTGGCCCTTTGGGCAAACATTTTGTCTGTTCGGCCGCACCTTGCACCGTTTCGCCGCTACAACATCTAATTTACACAAGTACACTGTTAGAAATAACTTTTCTCTGACGAGCTTCTCCGTAAGGAATCCTGTTTTCGAACAGAACTACCGTTTTTAGTCGGAACCCTAGAAAATTCAATTTTTTTTACCTGTTTTGGTTAGAACAGTAAGGAAGGGTCTGCCCCTATGTTGGTACTTTACAAAGCATTCTTACTTTTGCTAACAATAAATTTCGTTCAAAAACAAACAAATTGTGAAATAAAAAAAAAAAAAAAAAAAATTCTGGGGGCGAAAAGAAGTCACTATTTTGACATAAAAAAATAATGTTGCTGACACTTTTACAAACACTGTTCAGTTACAGTTTTACTGTTTTAAAACAGGAACTGCTGCTAACAAACTTAACAGTACTTTTCCTGTTAAATTACATCCAAAATTTTTAACAGTGTAGTCGCTAAAGGTGTATATCGCAAATTTTCACTCATCACAGACCGGCATATTGCCGAACCATCTCCTCCAGTGCAATTCAATGGCGTACACTTTTTTGTTACTCAAAGCGTATTTGATCCAGTAAGCAAGGGCATATCAGAAAAGTTCTAACATTTTCCGACAATTGCGAATAACCCCGTCCCGTACATCGTCAGAACGGTCTTTTCTAGCGCAATTCAATGGCGTGCCCAGTTTTGACGACAAAGGTTCCAATAATTTTTGATATTATCGCATTCTAATTTTCAATACAGAGAGCGCCGCAGGCCTTGGTAGATGTGCGCAGGCGCGCCGCAGCGCAACGGTGTTTCGCGAAATTTTGCGAAGCCTGCTACGCGAGACGTGGTCCGGCGTACATCTACTTAGTAAAGTGCACACTGTTTTTGTGGTAGTCATGTTTATCGCTCAAAATAAGAGACGTTTTTCTACATCGCTCCTTTAGAGCGATGTTCGACAAGATGTCTCAGTACGAGTCGTATCAAGTGATATCACTTAAATTGAGTGATGTTAGCAGAAACGACTCTAAAAGAGTCATAGGTATAGCCATAAATGTCCTCATAATGACTCTAATTGAGCTCTCCTGAGAGTATTAAAATTTGGGTCACGATCTCGCTCGCTTGAGAGAGCGAGAATCATGACTCTCCTATTTACAGTGTATGCAGCAGCTGTTGATGCTAATCGCTGGTTTGTGGACCTCCGCCAACACTCACTGTCATGAAGTGGAAAACACTTGATCTTTTGATTGCTGGCGTGAGGCCATATGATGTGGGGAGCAGATGCAATTGGCAGCGACTGACAAGGACGCAGGCTGTTTCATTATAAGAACGTCTGTTACACCGGCAGCCTTATTCTTTTCTCTACGGCTTCAAAATGAGAACTATCTTCTTTGCCTGTGTGCTCTTCGCTATCGTTCATTATGGCCAGGTACGGAAACGGTATTGTGATTTAAGCGAGGGGGCCACCGCTCTGTTTACGGACGTACACAGGATGACAAGATTACCTCGATTTTGGAGTCCCGATTTTGGATCGCGATCCGACCCCACTCCTCAGGGCGGGTCTCCCGGGCGTCCCCGGTCGGGGAGCGAGGCGGGCGAGGGTCAGCCCCGGCCGGCCTACCGGGAACCGTGGATTAGCCGGCGGGCCGTGCGGGGCGAGCCGAGGGGAGCAGTGTTCGTGTTCAAACACAGAACGTTCAATGTAATGAAAATTGTAAAATTAGCATTCTGTTCTACGTCGAAAAACAATTCGAACGAGTCCAAACGGCATCTTAAAATTCAAATTTTTACTCTCCTTTTCCCGACGCGATCCAAACCGGGCTGGCCGGCCCTCGGTTTTGGATCGCTGCCCGCTCCACCACCCCTGGAGCGGGAAACCCGGCAAAAGGGGCCGAAATTCGAACACTTTCTGTTCAAAAAATCGCATATGTCTCAGTCGCATTGTGTTCTACGTCAAAAAACCGTTCGAACGAGTCCAAAGGGCAACTCAAAACGTAGAACAGAATGCTAATTTTACAATTTTCATTACATTGAACGTTCTGTGTTTGAACACGAACACTGCTCCCCTCGGCTCGCCCCGCACGGCCCGCCGGCTAATCCCCGGTTTCCGGTAGGCCCTCGGTTTTGGATCGCTGCCCGCTCCACCACCCCTGGAGCGGGAAACCCGGCAAAAGGGGCCGAAATTCGAACACTTTCTGTTCAAAAAATCGCATATGTCTCAGTCGCATTGTGTTCTACGTCAAAAAACCGTTCGAACGAGTCCAAAGGGCACCTCAAAACGTAGAACAGAATGCTAATTTTACAATTTTAATTACATTGAACGTTCTGTGTTTGAACACGAACACTGCTCCCCTCGGCTCGCCCCGCACGGCCCGCCGGCTAATCCCCGGTTCCCGGTAGGCCGGCCGGGGCTGACCCTCGCCCGCCTCGCTCCCCGACCGGGTAGCCGCGGCGGCTACCTGGGCTACCTCGATTTTGGATCGCAGTCAGTCCCGACTCGCGATCCAAAATCGGGGTACGACTGTACATGGATTACACGTGATTACATATCTAAATTTCAGGTAATAAATCGTAAAATTTCAGGATATTTTCCATATTTTTATTTGTGCTATGTTGGTCAGATCTACAAAATTTTTTGAAGCTTTGTATAATTCTTTGCATTTTAAACAATTTTCACATTGCGTAGCAATTCTTCGCACCTTGCAAAGTTAATTGTTTGTAAATGTGCAAAGATTACAAACGTGTTCTTTGCAACTTACGAAGAACTTCATTAGAGAACTCTCTAGAAAGTGAGAATTATTTTTCTCGCTCTATTTGAGAAAGAATTTTGTGATCTTGCCGGAATAAAGTGAGGATTTTCCTTAAATGTAGTGCAGCTAAGAAATCCTTATTCATAGCGGGGCTCAAAAATATCAAAGAATGCGAGATTTTAAATTCTCACTCTAAATAAGCACGGAAAAGTTTTCTGGGGAGAATCTGGATTTGAGGGTTTGCAGTGATGACGTTGCGCATAACTATGCGAAAACCGTGCATAAGGGTGTGGTGTGTTCAGGAAAATGTCGTTCTACGTAATGTGTGAGCAAAACTCTTTGATATTGTTTTAATTTATATTTCTTTTCCGCAGTCAAGTCCGCCGTCAACGCATGTTTCTGAGACGTTAACTAACCTCCGTAAGTATTACAATTAAAAAAATTAACTTATGAGTAGACTAGTGCTAGACGCCGAGTTCACTAATTATGCTAATTCATACTTTTAGAGACTTCTGGAAAAGAAAGCTGTGCCCTACGCATTATCAAACAGTTTTTCGAGGATATCCCGTATCTAGGAGGGATTTGCGTAGAAATGGCAAACAAACAAGGCTTGCCGCTCGTGGTAGGTTTCCCAGTCTGTATGGTGATCGCCGGAGGCGCGGATATTCTTCGCCTAGTGTTGGACATCGTAACAAACTGCTAAAACGTAAGCATGCTGCAGACGACAGCAGTATACCAAACTTCACCGAAGACTGTTCTTTTGCTTCGACAGCTATTAAAAAGACCATGAATGCAAGTGAATATTAAAAAGTTCCGTTGTTCCTTCATCACAATAACTTGACAAGGGAATGTATACCGCCGCAGCCTGTAGGTGCACTGGTGCATTGGTCAAATACTGGTTGCGGCCCATTTAAGCGATAGTTTACGGGCCAGACCAACCAAAACTGGTTTAAATAGACTTCCATGTAGCGACATAGGGTAAAATGACTCTATTCTACACACTCCTGGGTTATTAGCTTCGTGTGGGCTAAAGCGCATAACGCGGCGAAGCTTAAGACGAGGTCTTGTCCGTCTGTGCGAGCGCCATTTTTGAGTGCGCGTACCTGGACTCTTGGTGGCCTCAGCATCGGCGATCGCCCGCAGTCTTGTCGTGCACACTCCGTGGCCCGGGCCCAGGGAGGCCGGTAGGGTTCCCCGATCTGGGCTCGGCTGGTTTATTGTTAGGGAGGCGTGGGCGGTTCGACTATTGTCCGTCCACTGTCTACCTCCCAAAGGCTAAAATTTGGGAAATATCGAACTTGACGTTTGGCAAACAACTGAGGTAGCCAATTCGCCACAAAATATTTTAACGAGGTATACACAGATTTTGAACCACAGTCGTGCGAATCTCTGTTCGAAAGTTACAAGCACATGACATGACTCGCAGACGGCTGCCTGCTCTACTAGCACTGCTTGATATCAAAAGTTAATGTACATTTCCACTATCCATAACAACCCCTAGAAGGGTGTAAGTCATTAAACGACTGATCATCAGTCCAACAGTTTTCTCTAGAAACATAATCCACTGCTATCTAGACCAGATATTTTGGCATTTTGGATTTTGTCCTTTTTAAAGTACATTGTTCTGCATACTGCAAAAACAAAGCTGCTAAGTCCTACACTCTCAAAATCTTACAAACGTCGACATTCATAATATGAATCTTTCCTTAATATTACAAATAATTGTTGTTGTGTCATAAAACAAACAAAATTCGTATTACGAATCTTTTTGTTTGTATTACGAAAGTTTTCTTTGGTATTATGAACAACTTTTGGGACCAGTACCTTACAATGCAACTGGTGTTACTTCCATACTATACTGATCTCAAGAAATGTTAATACGAAAGAAAACCTTTTTGTGACAAAACGATTCATAATGTGAACAAATTTTGTTTGTATTGCGACATGACATTTGGTAATATAAAGAAGAGATTTATATAATGAATTTCGACGTTTGTAATACGAACACAATTTGTTTGGAAGATTTTAAAGATGTACCTTTAAAAGGCACTAGCAAAATCTAGTGCCTATGGAGAGACACTAAAATTTAGTGGCCCAAGAAAGGCACTAAACTTAGCACTTGCTTTTAACCCCCCTTGGCACCTCGGTTTCCTAATCCGTAAAGTGATCGCCGGAGGCCGGTTTGCAATACTGGCTGCGGAGGCATTCTGTTTTTTTTTTCAAAAAGGAAAGACGATCAAGAATATGAATGGCACTTTGAAACCAGTGCTAAACCCCACTTTCCGCATATACGTGCGTGAAGACACTAATAAAAAACAAGATGTGGAATTTTTGCACACTTACGTGTCGAATTGATGACTTTGCACATTACATGGTGTCTAGACTAACTAAACATAACGTTATGTCTAGTTACTAAACGTTTCGTAACGTGCACACACGTGCACACTTTGGCTGCAGTGTCCGACAAAAAATAAAGTTTCCGAGGTAACACTCTGAAACGACAGTCCCAGTCAGAAATGGTTGGTCGAATCGACGTCGATTCGACGTCGTTTGGTATGTCGACAGGTTGTCGATTCACTTGGTCGATTCGACGAGTATATGTCACCGAGATCGACGTACTATCGACGTCGATTTTCCGTCGATGAAAATAGCGTTCACCAGGGTATTCGAACCCGGGCACCTCACAAACGAGTTTCCTGACCTGCTGTCTTATCCACTACGCCACCACTTCACATACTAAGACAAGGGATCAGTAACCGTGACTTTCTAGCATTCTACGCCCCGTGTCTCGTGTATCGTCTATTCAAATTTGTTGAATCCGAAATCGAACCGTAGGAGACGGTCTCTTAGTACGCATAATTTTGGCAAACGATGGGACAGTTGCCCTGACAATTTATTTTTAAAATGCGGCACGAAATCGACGGGAAATCGACGTCAAATCGACGGGGAAGTACCACTGCTGCCGCAGATACGTGGCAACTCGTAGGGTGTTTTAGCACCGCGCATGCCTCAAAACTTTTGGAACTAGGAGAGGAATTGTGCTTTATACGAAAAACTGGGCAAAACACATGAATCGTCGATTGAACGTCGGATCGATGTCGAATCGACAAAACCCCAAAAGTCCTGAATAAAATAGAAAATGGTCCGAATTTCTGCTAACACGCTAACCATTTAGTTGCAAACAGCATTAAAATCGCAAAAACGATGATGTCGAATTTTCGTCGATCATCCAAAATTTTCGACGTGTTTCTCCAAACGACCATTTTTCGACTCATTGACGTCGATTCGACGTCGATTCGACGACCTATTTCTGACTGGGAGTAGTCCCCTAAAGATGAGGCTGTGCAAAATATGGGCTCGATTGGACGACGTCTACTCGAAACATCATCGCGGTTTTAGTAAAGGCGCTCCAAAGCACTGTTGCCAGACCCGAGCTTTGAGAAGGCGGTGCAGAGCGATCTAAAAACGGATTTCCGATTTAAAAAGCGGGAAATTCAGACACGCATCTAAAAACATTTAAAAACCAATAAATTAAGTAGTTTAACGCCCTATTTCTTGCACTGGAGGAAATTTTCGAGCGGAAACGCCCATCGAGATGCATCAGACAGTAAAGAAAACTAGGTAGATGTACGACAGGCCACGTCTCGCGTAACAGGCTTCGCGATATTTCGCGATACACTGTTACGCTGCGACGCGCCTGCGTACTGTACATCTACCTAGACCTGCGGCGTTTTCTGGATGCAATACACTGTTAAAAAAGTTCGTCACCTGATGACATTCTGTATGATGAGACTCTTGTTTGAAAACAAAAGAATTGTTTTCATGAATTGCCTCACAAAACTTTGTTTTGGATTGCTTGTGGCAACGACTAAGTAGCGCTGTGTTGTAACTAAACAAGGAAAATCTTGTTAATTTTTATAGCAAAACATTTCGTTTGGAAACAAGCCTTTTTGTACTACAACTCTTTTTCGAAAAGCGTGATCGAAAAATAATATTTTTTGAAACAAAAAAGGACAGAAATTTTAAAAACCTTAATTAAAGTTTTCTTGTTTGCCAAAACAAAAATACCAATCGAGATTGGAATTGAAAGCAGATGACATTACAATCTGATCCTAGTTGAAAATTATACATTTTATAAATAGCGTGAATGGTAAAGAAAAAGTTAATATTATCCGAAGTCGAAGACAGTAGAATAAAATTTTCCTCCATTAGCTATATAATTTTCACCTCTTCCACTTCTATTACACTCGGGAGAACCGCGCCGCCGGGCGCCGCAAGGCAACAATACCATGGGTAGGAGCCTCGCCTGGCTTCCCCCTCCCCAGGCCTGCACACGCGCCGCACTGTGACAACCCGGCCCGCTCTATACTATTGCGAGAGTACAAGCCGATGAAACATCAGTTCTCTTTAGTTTATTTTTATATTATTTTTTTGCTAAGATGTATCATCTGCTAAAAAAACTTGTAATGCTACAAGATACTTGTTTAAAAACGAAATGTCTTGCTATAAAAATTCACAAGATTTTCCTTGTTAATTAACAAGATTATTTTTAACAGTGTACTTTCGAAAATTATTGGAACCTTTGGAGTTAAAACGAGGCACTCCACTGAATTGCACGCGAAAAGACAGTTCTGACGATGTACGTGACGGGGTTATTCGGAATTGTCGGGAAATATTAAAACTTTTGTGTTATGCCCTTGCTGACTGGTTCAAATACACTTCGACTAACAAAGTAGTGGGCGCCATGAAATTGCACTCGTGCAGACGGTTTCGGCGATATGCCGGTCTGTGAGGAGTGAAAGTATGCACTCTAAAAAAAATCAGTCCAAAATTCTGTAACATTGTTACGCAGTAATTTGCAGATCACATGTTACAGTTTTTTGTATCAGAAGTGATACAGATTTTTTTCTATAACTGTAATACGAAAATCTGTAACCGTTGATACAGATTTCGTCTGGTGTTTAAAAAGAGTTACCTTTCGCCTTTCTCTTCACCTTCCTTAATTATCTCGCACTTATACTCCGAGGACACATTTATTTCATATTAGTTAGATGTAAATTACCTTACCACCGGGAGTTGAACCGCTGACCTATGGCTTATGGAGTTGTGCCTTTAGGCACGCGGCCACCGAGGTTACCTGTTCGGAATGGTGCTAGCACGGTATCATACCTCCGGGGCATCTCGGAGCTTTCTTAT
The DNA here is from genome assembly GCA_033675135.1 of Frankliniella intonsa. Classification (NCBI taxonomy): domain Eukaryota; kingdom Metazoa; phylum Arthropoda; class Insecta; order Thysanoptera; family Thripidae; genus Frankliniella; species Frankliniella intonsa. The sequence continues at coordinate 1,295,493 of JAWJED010000029.1, read as the reverse complement.
ACCACCCCGACAAAGTTACAGAATTTTGTATCGAGTGATGCGGAAAATTGTTTTAAATGTTACAAAGTACTGTAAATGATACAAGATATTGTAACTGATGCAGAATTTTGTAACATTTTGGGCATTTTACAGAATTTTGTACCCATGTTGCACATTTCTGTATCACAGAAGTCCGATACAGAAAACTGTATCAAAGTCGATATAGAATTCCGTATTATTTTTTAGAGTGTGAGATATACACCACTTTTCGCACATATTGGCGACTACTTGTACAAATTCAACGCTTTAACGGCAAAACGGTGCGAGATACGGCCAAATGGACGAAATTTTCGCTCACAGAGCCGCAACTCGTCGACATACCCCGAAAACGACACCCAACACGCATTTTCACGACTTTTCGTCCCGAAAATACGCTGTAGCGGCAAAACGGTTAGAGATACGGCAAAACGAACGAAATTTTCGCACGTAGGATCGCAACTCGTCAAGTTTACTCTACGGACACAGTTAAAAATATATTTTGTTAAATTAATTTTATTGCGAAAATTATTATTATTATTATTTTTTTTGCAGTGTCAATTTTTGAGCTAGATTGCCCATTTTCGAACTCGGCCGAGCATTTTGGGCAAGGAAACTACACAAAAAATTTTAGCTTGATATTTCAACTCGTTCTCGAGTTATCGTGCGGACAGACACACAGACAGACAGACAAACATTGAACTTTTTTAACACTCCAGTGGCGTAGTAGGCTTCGCTTCGCTCAGCCAATGAAACTAGGTAGATGTACGCCAGACCACGTCTCGCGTAACAGGCCACGGAGACTATAGGAATGGAGGAACGGCTTCGGGGTCTCCGGCCGCCTTGCCAGACTACCAGCCGCGTCCGCGAGTCGCTACTGCGCGGAGCGCCCACTCTGCTACCAGCCCAAAATTAAAGAGAGAAAACCTACTGTTCAAAGAAAAATTTCTAGTCCTAAACTAGGTAGATGTACGCCAGACCACGTCTCGCGTAACAGGCTTCGCGATATTTCGCGAAACACTGTTACGCTGCGACGCGCCTGCGTACATCTACCTAGGCCTGCGGCGCTGTCAGTATGGATAAGGATGCCGCCAAAAAAACGCTTCCGAGTAACCAGGAGCAAAGCGCCATTAAATTTCACTCTTGCATACGGTTCCGGCGATATGCTATTCTCTGATAATCGAATATCTGAGAAATACACAACTCTACGCGTATATTAAGGAATTTTTGTCGAGAATTTGACGCTGCAGCGGCTAAACGGTAAAGATACGGCCAAACGGACGAAATTTTTCCATGAAGGGCCGCAACTGTCGAAATACTCCGGAGACGACACCCAACATGCCTTTTAGGACTTTTCGCCCTTAAGGCACGCAGTAGCGGCTAAACAGTAGAGATACGGCCAAACGGACGAAATTTTCGCCCAGAGGGTCGCATCTCGCCGAGTTACCCCTTAAGACACTGTAAAAAAATATTTATTTTTAAAATTATTTTTTGCGAAAATGCAAATTAATTTTTAACGGTGTCAATTTTTGAGCTAGAATGCCCATTTTCGAACTCGGCCGAGCTTTTTGGGCAAAGAAGCTATAGTAAAATCCATTCAACTCGCACTCATTGGCTCAAATAGGCTCGTTCTCGAGCCAATAAAAATATCGTGCGGACAGACACTCACACACACAGACACACACACAGACACACACACAAACATTGAACATTTTTAGCACTCCAGTGGCGTAATAGGCTTCGCTTCGCTCAGCCAAAAAATAAAAATAAGAAAAAGACAACAACTGAAGAATCTGATTTAGTAGCAAGTAATGCAATTGATGGTGAATGCAATGAAATTGCAGTTAAAAAAGAAGACTTACATATCATGAGCAGAATGTCCTTCCTCCTGAGGCTGACCCTGAACAGCCTATAAAACCACAGTGGTCCCATGAAAATGTTCACCAGTTACAACTTCCCGTTGATTGGGTTCTCTGCAATACTCTTTCACCTGAAATAAAAGTTTTAGTACACATTGACCCGGCAAAACTGCAAATTGACAAAAGTATAAGTTTCAAAGGTTTCTCTCCCCCACACATAAAGTCTGGGACAATTAGTTATGAGGGTGAATTGAAAGTTAAATTAAACACTGTTAGTGATGCTACTAGACTGGTGGTCACAGTTGACCAAATGAAAGTCTGCAGTGGCACTGGCTTGGATGAAAAACCATTCAGTGTGGTTTGCAATGGGTATGCACCAGTCAATGGGAACAGATGTCTTCATTGTAAATCAGAAATGGAACGTCTGAAAAAGAAAAACCAAAGAAAAGTACTTATCAAGAAAAAGCTGGCTGTAAAGAGAGAGAAAAATAAAATGAACAAGCAAACATGGAAGAGGTCAAAAGCTCGATTACTACAACAAGCAGGCCCGCCCTACCGCCAAACGCACTGAAAATCCAACAGTGAGCAATGCACGCTGTATATAAAGTGTGCATGGAATGCACGCTGTACATAAAGTGTGCATGACATGCTCACTGTTTTTAACGTGTGCATGGACATGCTCACTGTTTATAATGTGTGCATAGCTATGCTCACAATAATTTCATCAGTGAGCATTGCTCACATTTTGTACAGTGAGCATGGCTATGCACACATTATAAACAGTGAGCATGTCCATGCACACATTAAAAACAGTGAGCATGTCCATGCACACGTTAAAAACAGTGAGCATGTCATGCACACTTTATGTACAGCGTGCATTCCATGCACACTTTATATACAGCGTGCATTGCTCACTGTTGGATTTTCAGTGCGTCGTTAGCGCCAAAACTGTAAGAAATAGAGCAAAACGGACGAAATTTTGGCCCAAAGGGCCCTAACTCGACGAGATACCCCTTAAGGGACCATAATATTTTATTTAACAAGCAGGCCCGCCCTTCTGCCAAACGTCGTTGCCAGCTCCGCTTTGCTACGCTGGCAACTCCGTTCGGCAGGGGGCGTGCCTGCTTGGCCTGCCGGCGGCGTTTGGTCGGGCCTTCGGCCAGATCCCTAAGTCACACAGAACGTCCTCTTACCTTGTAAATGATCGGGCCTGCGGCCCGTAAAGGCATTCTCTTCGGAAACAGGCAGTTTGTAACGGTGAACCACCGAAACCACAGCCCTCCATTCTGCTTTGAAAACGTGCCGAAAGTGACTAAACGGTCAGTTATTCGGCAAAAAAGGGGAGTCGGAATTCTCGAAAAATGTCGAAATACGTGAGTTCGGCCTCAGATGGAACGGTCGAACTCGGACTTTATTTGGCAGCAGTTGGCAACACTGAATTGCGCTCGTCGAAACGATTTTAACGATATAGGCGTCGAGGGGTGTCGAAAATTTCAAAAATTGTCGAAATATGTCGAAATCTGTAGAAATACGTCAAAAATGTCAAAAAATCTCGAAATATCTTAAAAATGTTGAGATATATCGAAAAATATGAAAAATGTCGAAAAACATCGAAAACATCGAAAAATGAGGGATAATGTCGAAAAATGTCGAAGAATATCAAAAATTGTGGAAAATGTTTACACATATCGAAATATGTCGGAATATGTCAACAATGTCGAAAAATATCGCAAAACATCAAAAATTATCAAAAATGTCAAAAAATATCAAAAATTATCGCAAATGTCGAACATCAAAAAATATCGAAAAACAACGAGAAACGACGAAAGTATCGAAAAATATCGGAAAATATCGAAAAATGTCGAAAATGTCGGAAATAGTTGAAATGTTTAAGTTTTGACGATTGGCAACACTGGAAATTGAACAAGCAGGCCCGCCCTACCGCCAAACGTCGTTGCCAGCTCCGCTTCGCTACGCTGGCAACTCCGTTCGGCAGGGGGCTTGCCTGCTTGGCCTGCCGGCGGCGTTCGGTCCGGCCTTCGGCCCGACCTAGAAGCCTCAAAGCGTCTTCTTCACTTTCAAATTATCGGGCCTTCGGCCCGAACTGGCATTCCCTTTGGTAATATTAAGAGTTTGTAACGGTCAACGACCGTAACTACAGCCCTCCCTTCTGCTTTGAAAACGCGCTGCTAGTATAAGAATTATAGAGCCGTGTTTTCAAAACGGTCACTACTTACGTACAACTCTCAAAATTCGGTTTATGGGGCTGCAAAATTACGCAAAACCCATTACACGACATGCAGCATAGTGCTTTTAGTTATTTCGGTCGTCGATAGGGCTTTAGTGCCAAAACTGTAAGAGATAGAGCGAAACGGACGAAATTTTGGTCCACAGGGTCGCAAAATGACGCAAAACCCATGACACGATACCCAACGTGATGTTTTCGGATATTTCGCTCGTCGACGTGGCTGTAGCGCCGAAACGGTAAGAGATCGAGCGAAACGGACGAAATTTTTGTCCAAAGGACCCTAACTCGACGAGATACCCCTTAGGAGACCATAATTTTTTTAAAAAAATACTTTTATTTTTCAGTTCTGCAAAAATTTAATAATTTTTTTCAGTGCCTTAATGAGGGTTGGCACTATTTGCACCAGGCGTTTCGGTGTCCAGAAGTGACCCTTAAGATACCCTAAAAATTTCAACTCTCTAGCTCAACTCCTTCGAGTGGAACAGACAGACAGACAGACAGACAGACAGACAGACAGACAGACAGACAGACAGAACAGACAGACACCAGATCGATTGCATAAGCCCGCTCTTAAGCTTTTTCAAAGCAGAAGGGCAGGCTTTAAACGGTTGGCACCACTGAATTGCACTCGAAAAGACGGTTCTAGAGAGGTGCGGGTCGATGGGGTTCGTAAAAGCTGAAAAGTGGGTCAATTTCGGGTGCTTTTTACAGTGTAGTCGCGAGTTGGGTCTTTTTTATCGAAAAACGGTGGGCGCCATTGAACTGGACGCGAAAAGACGCTACCGGGGATGTGCAGCTCGATGGGTTTGAGAAAAGTTGAAAACTGGACCATTTTCGGGTGCTTTTTACAGTGTAGTCGCGAGTTGGGTCCGTTTTTTCGTAAACGGTGTGCACCATTGAACTGGACGCGAAAAGACGCTTCCGGAGAGGTACGGGTCGACGGGGTTAAAAAAAGTTGAAAAATTTTATTTTTTTTTCCTGTGAAAACTTTAATAATGTTTTTCAGTGCCTTAATGAGGGTTGGCAGGATTTGCACCAGGCGTTTCGGTGTCCAGGAGTGACCCTTAAGATACCCTAAAAATTTCAACTCTCTGGCTCAACTCCTTCGAGTGGAACAGACAGACAGACAGACAGACAGACAGACAAACAGACAGACAGACACCAGATCGATTGCATAAGCCCGCTCTGAAGCTTTTTCAAAGTAGGGTTGTCGGATCGAAACGATTATTCGAATCTCGAACATCTAATATCGATCAAAGTGAATATTCGATCTGGATTCGATATTCGAGCGGGATATTCGAATATATTCGAATATTTTCGAATAGCTCGAAATTTCATCAAAATTGCCTTAAAATCGAAGCAAGCAGGCCCGCCCTACCGCCAAACGTCGTTGCCAGCTCCGCTTCGCTACGCTGGCAACTCCGTTCGGCAGGGGGCTTGCCTGCTTGGCCTGCCGGCGGCGTTCGGTCGGGCCTTCGGCCCGACCCTAAAGCTTCAAAGCGTCTTCTTCACTTTAAAATTATCGGGCCTTCGGCCCGAACTGGCATTCCCTTTGGTAATATTAAAAGTTTGTAACGGTGAACCACCGTAACTACAGCCCTCCCTTCTGCTTTGAAAACGCGCTGCTAGTATAGGAATTATAGAGCCGTGTTTTCAAAACGGTCACTACTTACGTACAACTCTCAAAATTCGGTTTATGGGGCTGCAAAATTACACAAAACCCATTACACGACATGCAGCAAAGTGTTTTCAGTTATTTCGGTCGTCGATAGGGCCTTAGTAGATAGAGCGAAACGGACGAAATTTTGGCCCAAAGGGTCGCAAAATGACGCAAAACCCATGACACGATACCCAACGTGATGTTTTCAGATATTTCGCTCGTCGACGTGGCTGTAGCGCCGAAACGGTAAGAGATAGAGCGAAACGGACAAAATTTTGATCCAAAGCGTCGCAAAATGACGCAAAACCCATGACAAGATACCCAACTTGATGTTTTCGGATATTTCGCTCGTCGACGTGGCTCTAGCGCCCAAACGGTAACAGATACAGCGAAACGGACGAAATTTTGGCCCAAAGAATCGCACAATGACGCAAAACCCATGACACGATGCCCAACGTGATGTTTTCGGATATTTCGCTCGTCGACGTGGCTGTAGCGCCGAAACGGTAAGAGATTTTCCCGATAAGAACCGTAACTCGACGAGATACCCCTTAGAAGACCATAATATTTTATTGAAAATATTTTTAATTTTCAGTTTTGCAAAACTTTAATAATTTTTTTTTCAGTGCCTTAATGAGGGTTGGCAGGATTTGCACCAGGCGTTTCGGTGTCCAGGAGTGACCCCTAAGATCCCAATGAAACTCAACTCAACTTAACATGCCTCCCCGCAACACGGAGACCCGCTCCGTAGCGTGATGTCGCACTTTCGGGATGCTGCAACTTTTTTATCCTGCTGGGAGAAATTCTGGGGACTTCTCAGGGTCTAGAGATTGTGTAGGACAACACCTGGTGAAAAGTTGAGAATTTCTCCCAGCAAGGTTTGGGCGCCAGGGCGGCCAAACATGCCTCCCGCAACACGGAGACCCACCTGTAGCGTGATGTCGCACTTTCGGGATGCTGCAACTTTTTTATCCTGCTGGAAAAATTCTGGGGACTTCTCAGGGTCTAGAGATTGTGTAGGACAACACCTGGTGAAAAGTTGAGAATTTCTCCCAGCAAGGTTTGGGCGCCAGGGGCGGCCAAACATGCCTCCCCGCAACACGGAGACCCACTCCGTAGCGTGATGTCGCACTTTCGGGATGCTGCAACTTTTTTATCCTGCTGGGAGAAATTCTGGGGACTTCTCAGGGGCTAGAGATTGTGTAGGACAACACCTGGTGAAAAGTTGAGAATTTCTCCCAGCAAGGTTTGGGCGCCAGGGGCGGCCAAACATGCCTCCCCGCGACACGGAGACCCACTCCGTAGCGTGATGTCGCACTTTCGGGATGCTGCAACTTTTTTATCCTGCTGGGAGAAATTCTGGGGACTTCTCAGGGTCTAGAGATTGTGTAGGACAACACCTGGTGAAAAGTTGAAAATTTCTCCCAGCAAGGTTTGGGCGCCAGGGGCGGCTAAACATGCCTCCCCGCAACACGGAGACCCACTCCGTAGCGTGATGTCGCACTTTCGGGATGCTGCAACTTTTTTATCCTGCTGGGAGAAATTCTGGGGACTTCTCAGGGTCTAGAGATTGTGTAGGACAACACCTGGTGAAAAGTTGAAAATTTCTCCCAGCAAGGTTTCGGCGCCAGGGGCGGCCAAACATGCCTCCCCGCAACACGGAGACCCACTCCGTAGCGTGATGTCGCACTTTCGGGATGCTGCAACTTTTTTATCCTGCTGGAAAAATTCTGGGGACTTCTCAGGGTCTAGAGATTGTGTAGGACAACACCTGGTGAAAAGTTGAGAATTTCTCCCAGCAAGGTTTGGGCGCCAGTGGCGGCCAAACATGCCTCCCCGCAACGCGGAGACCCACTTACAAAATTTTTGTCACACATTGTCACTCTAAATAGGCGTTTTATGAGTCGCTGATCATTTCTAGATGGTCGTGAAATGACACTTTCCCCACTTTTTTTGGACCCAACTGTTCGCTCCGTAGCGTGATGTCGCACTTTCGGGATGCTGCAACTTTTTTATCCTGCTGGGAGAAATTCTGGGGACTTCTCAGGGTCTAGAGATTGTGTAGGACAACACCTGGTGAAAAGTTGAGACTTTCTCCCAGCAAGGTTTGGGCGCCAGGGGCGGCCAAACATGCCTCCCCGCAACGCGGAGACCCACTTACAAAATTTTTGCCACACATTGTCACTCCAAATAGGCGTTTTATGAGTTGCTGATCTTTTCTAGATGGTCGTGAAATGACATTTTTTTTTGTCATTTTTAAGGATTTTATGCAAGTATTTCACTTAAATTTTTGTCACATAATGTCACTCCAAATCGCCGTTTTATAAGTTGCTGATCATTTCTAGATACTTGCAAAATTACAAAATTTTGGTGAAAAAAAAAGTTGGCCAAAAAAAAAAGTTGGCCAACTTTAGGCCGGTACATAAAGAAAATAAAATGAGTTCTTATCAGAAGTACATTTTTTCTTGTTGCATTTGTTTGAAACAGCCCAATAGATGAAATGAATTTAAATAGTTTGATAGTGGCAGAAACCCATTCTTTACCTACATTTGGAAGAAATTATGTCATATTCTTTGAAGTGAGCAAGAAGAAAGCTGTTAGATCTACTCTCCATACTAAGGTTGATACAACGTTTTCAACATACAGCTATATCCTCCTAGTACAAAATAATATATGTTATACTAATTATATTTAGTCTCTTATGCATGATAAAAACCAATGAGGAAAGAGTGATTGATTTACAATATCTATGTTTCATGCATAATATTAAATAATAGCATTTAATACATGACAGCTCACTCCTTGAAAAATTCTTAATGTTTACTCTAACTTTAGTGAGTGAATAATTCTTTGGTGCTTTCTTAGAGCAGATGACCCAACAAAATATTTACAACACATATTGCATGGAACTTTTGGATTCTTGTTTTCTCAAGTGCCAAATCTAAATTTTCTCTTCTCATTGTCAACTACTTCTCTCTGAATTTCCAAATGTGGACAGAAACTACAAAGGCAATGAATGCCAGGTTCAGTATATTCTTCGTTTTCTGACCAGTACAATTGTTTCTCATCTTGAATACAACTTACAATTTCTTGAATGAAAACAGAGAATACAACACACTTCTGCAATCTTCCACCATTGGGTATCTCAGTATTTCGGTAAGCGCGCAAAGCCAGGATAATAGCTCTGTACTATCAAACTGATATCTGCATGAATTTGCCAATTCAAGTGGTAAGACCAATATGAAACAATTTAAAATTCTCTAAAGCCCCATGAATGTTTCCTAATCTGAATATAAAATTTGTTTCACTCACACACAATGGCAGTTTAAAAACACAATACCATAGGACTTTCTTCACTATATCCCTTTTTCTAATGACTTCCAAAGATGTAATGAACCTGATCCGTAGACATTCACAACTTGACTTCCATACTTCATTATTTATCGCAACTGCCTTAAAAACATAAATCCTAACAGCAGAGCAAACTATGTCACAAAATAATTTTTTTTTCAATACCCAACAAAGGGGTTGATTATGATTATACATTTCTACATAGCAATGGAGGTTTGAGAGATCTCTTTAAGGATAAGAATTTATAATTCCTCTCCTAGTCTAGTGAACAGTTGAAAAATAATTAAACCTATATATATAAAATGATACCACTGGGCAGGCAGATTTTTTAAAGCAGATCTTTGATCATAGAGACTAACTGATTGTCATTTAAAAGTACATTAAGTTGATATAACCCCTTGTTGTAGGGAAGTAGCTTTGTTCTCCTGGCAAGAACATTTACAATGGGCTTAGATATATGTGGTGCAGATTCGTTCCATTCTTATAACAGGGTCTGTTTGCTCTTAATGACATCAAAAGTAATGCTTGATCTTCCTTGTGTGGAGAAAAATTTCCATCTTATTTCTAACAAATACTTGATACGAGACCATCCGCAGCATTATTTGAACAGTCAAAGTTTGGCCTTTGACAATTGATTTCTGAGAAACAAAAACGGGATCAGATTTAGAGCTAACAATGATTTAGCATATGATAAATGACAATGGTACTTACAAGTTATCTTGTGGTTTAAGATATGATTCTCATAGCATTTCTGAGTCTGCTATGTACAGCAGGTTCTCCACTGCCACTGCTTATTCCACAAGGAACTCCAGGAGAATCTTCATTAAAGCCAAGTGTTAGTGTCAATAATATGACCACAACATCATGGAAAACATCCTCGTCTCTCATTATAAAACAATCTATTCTACTCTCACTCAAATTTAGGATTACATCGCTGCTTTCTGGTGACATAACCTTTTTCTGGCAAAGATTTTTCGGAACCATAGCCATCTAGTCTTAGCACCCCTGCTCCCTCACTCAACGATTTTATCCTTGTTTTAGCCAACGAACGGGAAGCAGACAAGCGTTGCAGAGAAATGGAACAAGAGTTAGTGGAAGAGATGGAGAAGAAGCTGGCCAATTCCAAGAGGGTTCCCAAGTCTGCTGCATCAAAGGGCAAAGCATCAACGAAGCAGGTCAGTGGGGCTCTGGAAGAGAAGTGTCCAGTGCCTGAGAGTCAAATTTTCAAAAAACGCAAGTTGGATGTGGCAAAGAAACAAGATAAGAAGAAGGAGAAGGAGGCTGAGGTCGCCTTAGATGCTCAGGTTTTCTCGAATGATGTCAAACGGTCTCTGTTTGTGGAGGAAGAATCGGACTGCCACGATAACAATTTCGAATTACCTGAATCATCTTCAAATTCAAAAGCTACCCTCAATGATAAGGAAAAACCAATGGATTTTAAAGCTACCTCATCTGTGAATGAGGCTTGCCGTTGCTCACTCCTAAAGAAACATGGTACAAAATATTTCATTACCTGTCATTTTTAGTCTTTTATGTCTTTCTTTATTTTAACCATTTCTGTTTAGGAAATGCATCAATTGAATGTTTTTTAACTGACTTGGCAAAGTTCCTTGGTATTCAGTTGGGTGACCGTCTTCTTGATGATAGCAGTGATGTTTATCAGCTGCCGCTGAAGCCTCTGCCGCCTGGTGTCAAAGCGGTTTGTTAAATTTTTTAAGGGTTATTGTTTTCCTATGGTAGACATATAAACATTAATTCTTTATTTTTAGGTGGATTTAGTCAAGCATCACGGTGTCCTTGTTACCAAAGCGGGCAAATCAAGAATCCTCTTAGCAGGTAGAAATGAGCCACGAGCCTTGCTTAGGGAAGCACTGGTTGAACTCTACGGCAAGGAAACTTTAAAGAAAATGACAGGAACAAAATCTCTTCAGAAGCATGTTCTTGATGCCCTCAGTGGTAATTATTAGTTTATCTTATGCAGCTTTTACCCAAATATGTGCCATTATTTTATTCTTGTTTTTTTTAAATATATTTTTTTTATTTTTACAGCCTTTGTTGATGAAAATACAACAGCAGAAGCAAGGAAAGAAGCCAAATGGAGCCAATCAGCTATGACACGGGCAATCAATCAAAAAAGTAGTGAATTACGCCACAAGTCTAAGAGGTGGGTATTTTCTTTACACGATTTTCTTATTCTGCAAAATATTTTTTCATATTACTTTAAAAATTCTTTTTATTTTCAGCCCTTCTACTTCTGGCAAGAAAAAAATGGTAAAGACGGATGCAGAACTCAGCAGTGCTACAGATCAAACAACTGGCATAGAAAGAAAGGACTCTGATGTGGATGAACAGGATGAGATTGATAGGCAAGATAAGCACAATTCAGAAGTTGTAGATGATGAAAATGAAGAAAAGCAGGATTGTGGACAGGAAGAGAATGGAATGGAAAAGGATAAGGATAGAATGCACAGTCATGACAGGTAGAATATTATTTCAATTATTGTTTTCTTAATTGTGTTTAGATTTAACTGTTAGTTTCCTTTGCAGTGGTTTAAAAACTCAGAAAGTGAGACCTTCACCCACGAAGGCACACTCAGGATCGTCTATTGTTTGGGGCTCGCCTCTGAAAGGCCCATCTCCTGTCAAAAAGATTGTGACGCCTCGGAAATCTCCCTGGAAGGTTGTGCCTATTGTCAATCCTCCTGCTGAACCATCTACTTTGAGCAGTCATGAACAGACCACTCACCAATTTGACAAACCAGCACCAAAGTGAGTAAACCACACAAATTTTAACACTGATAGTGTAATTTATTTTATGTCATCTTTGTAAGTGTTTATTTTTTTCTTTGTTTTGCAGTGGCAGTTCTTATCAGATGGGGGCCAACTTTCAACATTCTTATCAATACAACCAGCATTATCCTCCTGCGCAGTTCCATCCACAGTATTCCTATCATTACCAACAGTCTCCTCACCATGCATACTCCTACAATGAAGGACATCACCAGGGATATCAGCAAGGATATTTTCCCCCTCAAGATCAGTCTCCCCCACCATCGTATCCAGGCCCAAATTGGACAGATTTAAGCAACAGGTATGTACCAATAATTGCAGCACTAAATATTTTATTTTCCAATGTGGGCTTGATTAACAATTTTTTGTTTTAATCCAGTGTTGGCCGCACCTAACAAGCTGCATCTTAATACTTGACTTCTGGAGTTCAACTTGCTACAGTACTCCAATTTTTTGTACTTTTAGTTTAAGTTTATTTTTACATTTTACTTCTCCATGGCAATGAGCCAATCTTCAGTTTGTTTTTATATTCTACTTTTCAATGGCAATGGGCCAATCTTTTGCTAAAGAGTATTTTTTCTTTGATAAGAAATAAAAAAAATGTTACCTACTAAAATTTTATTTCTGAAACAGCAACCTGATCCTATCTGAGGATAGTGAGAGGGTAGGGGGGGGGGGATTCCACCCTCTAGGGGTTTGGGGAGGGGGTTATCTACCCCCTGCGACCTGCGTTACGTAATATTGTGCATACTGGTGGGACTATTTTTGGATTGAAATCGGACTGGGGCGGACTGCTGTCGGACTTGACAAAGGTTGAAATTGGTCCGAAATATGAGCCCTTTTCAACCTCTCTTCAACCTGTCCGCCACGGGTTGACCTGAGTGTGCCAGCAGTCCATCCAATCGGACGGTTCCGGGACTTTCCGTTCAGTAAGGGAGGCCATGGTTTGGAAATTTTCTAATATTATGTGTTTTTGCTAGAGTCAAATTACTTAAATTTCACAAGAGTTCTTCGGAATTTTACTTAACAGATGGATCAAAATTTTTTTCACGATTCAATCCAACTAAAGGTTTCTTGAATCAGCATAAAAAACTGAATCTAAAACACATTGAGCTGGACTTGTACTGTGTTTCTTATAGGATTTTGTACATCTCTCAAGATTTCACCCGTATTTGTCAAACACCAAAATTAGGGTTCCTCTAACTCCTAAATTAGATTTAAAAAATACGATTTCACGAAATCCTGGTAGGCACGAAGTATGTTTTGGTTTCATCGGAGTTTTTGGTGGATAGTCTATGTAGAAATTGAGTTAAAAATTTCCAACCAATTGAGTGAAAATATTGAATTTTTTTTTCTCTCAGTGTTTGATAAGCAGCAACATAAGTTTAGGTCACAAGCCAAATTTCAGGTAGTTTGCTAGAAGCTAGGTTCTCAGTAAGAAAATGTCCGATCAGCTTGATTTTTGAATTGTAGGCTCGTTGTGCAATAAACGTTCGAACACTGAATTCACACTTTTATTCTAGAGTGTTCTTTCAATTCTTAGATTTTGAATTACTGTGAATGACTTGAATCAACAGGTCCCCAGCCACGGTCCTCCTCCCCCTCCCATGCGTAACGCGCAGAGGGGCCGAGCCGAGCACCTGCAACAATACCGATTGGGCTTGGCTCCCCTTTGGAACTGGGACTATCCTGGGGGGTAGGCAACCTGCAGCCGGCGCGGGAGACAGAACGAAGCGCGTTTGAGGGGGGAGTGCGCAGACCTAGGCTAGAACCTCCACTCAACAAAAGAAGGCCGATAGCTCGGCGGCTCACGCGTCCACCTCGCGACTTTAACTCTTCATATTAAGTGAACGAAATGTTAGACAGTCGAAATGAATGTGTAAATATCAGTTTGGGACCTGCGGAAATCGTTTTGAAAAGTTTCACGTAGATTCGTCGAGAAGGAACAAAAGTGATTCGTAAAATGGTTTACGTAAAGATACACGTAGATGTACACCATTTCACGAATCAGTTTTGTTCCTTCTCGTCAGATTCAAGTCAAACTTTGCCAAGCGATTTCCGCAGATAGAAAACTGATATTTTCGCATTCAGTTCATCTTTTTAACGTTTTGATGACTTTAAACAATGAGTTAAAGTCGCGAGGTGGACGCCGTCAGCCACCGGCCGTGTTGGCATAACAGTCCTAGCCAACAATCAGGAGCCGCGGCGGCCAGCTAGTGGTCACGTTCAAAACTGTCCTCGTGGTGCATCCTTTTGCACGGCGCGAAACTACAACAATTCTGACGTGACCACTCCCTCCTTCGAAACTTTTGGACATCGAGGTACAAAGCAACAGGCGATGCTTTTTATTGGTTGAAAATAACCGCGAAATGGTGTTATTGGTTGGAGCTTTCCCCGACCCGGCTCGGCTTCCCTCTCCACGTCTGTTTTCCCGTGACAAGCCGAGCATTACCATAGAAACGGAGATTTTAACTTCAAATTTCTCAAAATTGGCCGCTAACTTTTGGATGCCATTGCAGCAGTGAACTCAGGAGATTCGGTTTTACCTCTATGTAAAATCTTATCAAAATCGTATAGAAAAGTTAAAAGTTTTGTATAAGGGGCCATGCTAATAAAAAAAAAAAAAAAAAAAATCGGATCCTGAGGGAAAACCATAAGGCTACTTCGTGCCTAAAAAAAAATTCTATTGACATTTGGAACCTTTAGGTGGTCCCAGATGATAACCTACCATCCCCAACTCAAACTAAAAAACTATTGATTCGGACCTTGTGGTGATTTCGCATAATGACCTATTAAGTTTTGAGCTTTCTGGAACGCTTCAGCCAAATCATATTTCACCGGCTAAAACTCTTTAGTTTCTGTTAGAAGGGATCCAAAGGCAATTTTAGAAACACTTGTCAGCGTTTCAAAACTGGGGGCAAGGTCACTTTTTTGAATTTTTATGTGAAACTTAAAAATTGACAGTTTACACACTTTCAGAGTGGCTGAGGGAGTCCAGTAGGAAAATCATGGTCTTCTATCTTGGGGTAATTGATTCCAAGCCAAAAACCTAACTCAACCTACATTCCCTGGCCAAGGACAAAACTTCAGTTTTTGAACCGAAGAAACGCTCCAAAAATACCCCAAAACTAGACACCTCCATATCTCAGCCAATATTCAAGATATCTCCACCAAATTTTTGGGGGGTTGTTCTTAGATCAAAAGCAGTGTCAGAAATTTTTTTTACCCCAATCGGTGAGGGTCGGCCTGAAGACGGTCCGATGACCCCTGGAATAGCTCAAGAAGTGTTAAAAGCTGAGAACCGTTTAACAAACACTGTAAACAGAAGTCCGGAATCACCAAAACAAATCAATACTGAAAAATTATTATCATAAATATTTTTAAAAGTAATATTTTTTTGACCTTTTTTCGGAAATTTCAAAACAGTAGTGAAAATGAAAAGGTTAACAAAACAGAATTTAAAGACTCACCAACCGTGATTCAAAAGTACGCATTTAAAAATTCATACGAATTCTCTATGAAAGTCTAGAAAAGTTACGGAAATTTCCAAACAAAGTCTTTCAAAGCGATAGCGTTAGAATTTTTCTTTTTATTTCCTGCTCAACGAAGTTGTAACGACTATTGAAAACAAGTCATCCAGATTACATCCACTCCTGTTTTCGCGGTATCGGATTGCGCGACTGAACTACGCGCCTTTCCCAATGTGGTGTTGAAATGATTTCGAGGGCCTCGCACACCAGAATTTACGAGTTAAGTGCACCTCGGTGCGATAATTATGATAGAGCAGATACGCAGGAGGTTCGAGTACGCGCTCAGTATATATATAAAGCTACCAAGCGCTACCGAGGCGCAAGTCGATCACAAGTAAGACGATCGAAAGCAACAACATGGCTCTCAAGCTGCTGGTCCTTGCAGTCACGCTCACGGCGGTAAGTCAGGAGTGAGCACACAACTCGGCAACTGTTGTCTCGTTATCAAGAAACTTACTTTTCTATTTAAGAAAAAAAAATATCTTGCTCGGAAGTTTGGGTCGTTTATGTGGCTGTAGCGCCCAAACGGTAATAGATAGAACGAAACGGGGGCCCAGAGAGTCCTAACTCGACGAGATACCCGTTAGAAGAGAGTACAATTTTTAAGCAAATATTTTTATTTTTCAGTGACGCAAAACTTTAATAATTTTTTCGGTGCCTTAATGAGGGTTGGCAGCAGGTGCGGTTTTAAGTCCGACTGACGGGAGGGGCGATGTGCTGTGGGTTGCCTACATACAGGGGTTTTGCAATTCATTTTGCCTACCTTTCAGGCGGTTTCCAGACCAGACCGGGGAGGGGGCGATTGCCCCATCGCCCCTCCCGTAAAACCGCGCCTGGTTGGCAGGATTTGCACCAGGCGTTTCGGTGTCCAGGAGTGACCCCTAAGATCCCCTAAAAATCTTAACTCCCTAGCCCTAGCTCAAGTCCTTCGAGTGGAACAGGCACACACACTCAGACACAGACAGACAGACACAAGGTCGTTAAAGTAAGCCTACTCTAAAGCTTTTTCAAAGCAGAAAGGCGGGCTAAAAAGTTTCACGGGATATTCTATATGTCCGTTAACGGACTGTACGCTTCATGTTCTTGCAGCGTAACAAAGCACTTTGTTTTGAAAAGTCACTTCACAATTCAAGGTTTTGACTAAATATCGGACATTTATAGTACAGCATATGCCGTAAAAAGGTAAATCATCAGAGAAATGTTAAAATAAAACCGTATTAAAGCTTCAAGCACGACAAGTTTTCTAAAGACTTCAGTAAAATTTTTTACATCTTCAGATTTGTCGTTCAAGAACAACCCATTCTTTGTGTCAAAACATTAGTATTGATCAGCAAATCCTTGTTTCCAAACGATCCAATGTTTAAGATTGTACCTGAAATAGGCCTAACGATTTTCGTGAGCTGAGTTTTAGGGAAACTCTGTAACAAAATAATAGGTTAAATTAGACATTGCGGGGCAACCTTACCGCTGAATATTCAATAATTAAGTTTTTGTTAACATTAAAACATCTTGATTCCAGGTCGCAGCAGTAAGTATCGCGGACGTAGCAGGACAGTGGTTCTTTCGACCAAACTCAAACACAGTTGGTAACTATACAGAAAACTGGCTACGGTTATGAATGTTTAAGTTCGGAACCTGTTTCCCTTTGTGGCAGTACGACTCAAAATGCCCCAGCTGGGATTACTGCAGCATCTACACAAAGAAGGAACTGAGTACCATCTACTTCAACTCGAAGTACTGCATGAACCTTGTACCGGACAAGATGGTCTTGAATAGATACGGTTACAGCCAGGTGCGCGACAGGTGCCTCGACATAGGAGTGGATATTGTCAACTTCCGCGGCGCGCCTAAGGAGGACGAAGCGGAGGAGATCTCAAACTGCGTAGCCAGGTACTTCGGCATGTCGGTCGTCGCACCAACCTACACGTGTCTGCAGCAGGCACTGGCCAAGGACCTCAGTGAAATGGAGACGGTAAGTGTGTCCACACTGTCAAAAATAACTACGATGAATCTGTAATTTTCAAAACCTTGAGACGAGCTGCCGAGTACGGGGCTACCACGGAAGCGCCGTACTAGCTTATTCCCGAAGGGGTATTCACTCCTAAAATCTGTGACCCAACTATAAAGCGGCCTCAAAATAAGTCAAATATGGAGAATTCTGGCTATTCAGCTCCTATTACGCTTTAATTGCGCATACTATTACGCATTTTTACGGATAGAGTCTCTCGACTATAACGCGAGTTCATTCCCCCTTGCTTAATCCGTACACGAAAACTTGGGTACGGGGGCATCGTGATTTGCCCTCGGTTTCTCAGTTTTTCAAATCCAGTTATGCAACGCCGTAGTCAGTTCCGTACTTCAATCTGGAAATTAGCAAAATGTCAACGCATGAACTATTTATAATGAAGTTGGTGATATATCACCAACCTATAGGTAAACACGTCAACTTAAGGCCCTTCGACCGAAAATTTCCCCCTTTTTAGGCCCCCGTTAGGGGTGCCTATTGCTCACGCCAGTGAGTTTTTTTTTACTCGTTCTTTACACACTAACTTTTAAAAGCTACTGTGTTCAGAACGAGTATTGTGCTCAGCACTGTAATCGTGTGATAAGGTTCATCTCCAAATGTACAATACCTACATAAAAACCAATTACATATTTGAAAAGATCATTGAAAACTGAGTAGAAATACTATGAAGATTTTTTCGACTTTACATTTTAAATTTTGAGAAAATAACGATTTAAGGTTATAGGTTATAGGTTAGGATACCTATTATAAAATCCCTTAATATTGAAATGTTCATAATAAATTTAAAGCTCACATATCAGTAATCAAATGTTTTGCAATTCGAATAAGATTTCAACGTTTATTATAAAAGTATTATGAAATGGTGTCTTTCTCCTCCTCTTCTTTACGCTTCAGTACTGTATTGAGATGAACCCCCACAACAATGTAAAGAACGAGTTGTAGATTTTAATATCAAACACATTTGATGTTAATAAGGCTTTCTTTTTTCACTTTTGCCTTTACTTCTTGTTTTTATTCTTGACGATGGCCCCTTATGGCCGCAGCTGATTCTGTCTATACGATTCCAAGGGGGAAACAACTTGAGTAATCCGATGTACAGGGCTGTTGGTAATCCGAGGTAATCCAGGGTAATCCGAGGTAATCCGAGGTAATCCAGGGTAATCCGGGGTAATCCGGAGGTAATCCGAGGTAATCCGGAGGTAGTCCGGGGTTATCCGGAGGAAATCCGGAGGAAATTTGCCAGGGATGAACCCTCGTCATTTCAAAAAGCCCGCTCTTTGATGTACTTGTGGTTCTTTGAAATTTTTCATACATTGCTGTAGGTGCAAACAAATTTTTTATACTCGCGAGCAGTCTAACAATGGCGCTGTCCACGCCAAATCGACAGGTAAAAAGTGACCACCTTGAATTTCCGATTTTAATGCGCTAATCGATGCTCCTTTTGATGCTAGACACGGCCCTGAAATTATTTTTTTAATACCTCAATCGGTAGGGGGTGGACGCCGGGGCAAAGTTTCGCCCCCCCCCCCAAATTACTATTTCCACCCGCGCGCCGCGCCCGCGCGCACGGCACTGACCAATTTTTGTTAGTAGGTAGTACTAAGGGAGGCCTTTAAAAGCCGCAGGGTGCAAACCAAATTTTTTCACCACCATGTTGAAAAATTAAAAGTTTCTTATATATTCATGGTATATTTTTAAATTCTTCCTCATTTTATGATAAATGTTAAAACTTAGGGGGCCGTTTAACGCGTTAGCGTTAGAATTTTTTCCGTTACTCTCGTACTTTTTCAGATACAGTCAAATATTTGTCTATTTTGCTGCTGTTTTTGAAACATTACAGAAACCATCCCCTGACGTCTTAACGTGGGGCTGAAAACGTATATTAAGGGCGGAAATAGGCCTGTTTTCATAAGCTGCATCACACAAAACTTTGCTCGGGGTGATAAGACTCGATAAGCCCCATTCAAAGTCGTGCGAAATACCTCAAATTCGCAAAAAAATAGATGGCTTAAATGTGATGAACCAGAATTTTACAGGGACGGTCCACACTTTACAACACACTTTTTTACCAAAGAATAATCATCCCTTCTTTTTCAACAGATTCCCTATTCGGCGGCACAGAAGCAGACTATTATGGGCATGGTTGACAAGTGCTTGGAGCAGGTACCCGACGAGAAACCGCGAGCGGACTGCAGGGCTGAGGCCGAGAGTAAGCTTAATACTGGAACCGAGTGGAAGGCCAACCTTCCAAGGAACGTCGAGTTCTGCCTGCTCGATGGTGGCCTGCCGAAAGACGTGGCGCTCGCTACGAACGACTGCCTCAACGCGGCCCTGGAGAAACCGTTGAGTACTTAGAGGCAGCCCGCATGATAGCAATACGGCAAGATACTTTTCTCTGACCTCTTAGTGTGTTCAAAACTATTCGTGAATAAATAGAAAAGATAATGCTTTTATTTAAGTTGAGTCTCATTTCTTTCTTCATCATCACAAGGATTCGAGTCTTACGTGCAGAAAAGAAGCGACGCTTTCTCTGTCACAAAGCTACCGATGGGTTTACTTTAATTTCAGCACAAAAAGAGTGCATAGTTCATAGTCTCCATCACCCAGGGAACCTGGAACTTGATACAACTAAATTGGGCTTGTGTACTGGTAAACCCTAACAGAAACGGAACTCCCTACCTTGTCCCAGTTTTGTCCCTAAGTTGTCCCTCCCCATGAAGAAAGAAAAGCAAGGGATTTCGCGTGTTTTGAAATCCCTCTGAAGTTCCTCTTTAGTGAAATCCCTCCGAAGTCCCTTTTTGACACTTAAAACCTATAAGGTCGTAGTTCGGTAAGGCTTCGTAGAAGGTCGTAGTTCGGAGAGGTTCCGTAGAAGGACGCAATTCGAGGAGGCTCCGTATAAGGTCGCAAGTGTTCCAAAGCTAGTTTTGAGAAAAAGCGATTTGAAGACTTTAAGTTACATTGCGGCTTACTGACGGCTCGATTTTCAAATTCGAATAACTTTTGAACCATCAAACATTACAGAATGCAGATCATCTAAATATGATCAGAGGAACAGCTAAAACCAGGAAGCCTAGACAACATTGGTGGAATATCCTTCCAAAAATGAATCCTGTTAACAAAATTTCCAAAGAAAAAAAGGACAACCTCATGAGTCTCCTCCAATATATTGATACAAAACATCATGACTTCTACAGAAGATTGCATGTGGACAACAATATTGAGGAGGAGACCGACCCTGACTTACCGTCAGAAAATGAAGAAGATTAGATGTATATATGTGAGCTTATATACAATCTAGGTAAAGTTTTATTGTTGTAACATACTTTTGTAAGTGTTAACATTTTCTCCAAATTTATCTATCTACAGCTAGTTTAGATAATGAAATTTCTGGAACATTGTACCTTCTATAATATAATGCAATATTACCATAATAATTTTAGCCATGACCTAGTCTTTGCCTTCCAGGTATTGTGATTTAAAAATGTAAGTAGTTAGGAAAGTTCCACTTCGCCTCGAACTCTTCCGCGATGCGTTGGAAGTTTTCCGCAGACGGCACCACGAACACCTCCTCGGACAGCACGTCCCATAGCGCGGAGCACGTCTCGCGCACTATACCACATATGGTGGAAGGCGAAATCAGAAACTCGTAGGACAGAGATTTCTGAAAATCACCCACTGCCAGGTACCTGTTAAACAGAGGAAATATATCTGAGGATCATGTTTTGAGGCATTCCAAACCTAAGGAGCCACCCATTTTTCGACCATCTCGAAAAAATTATTTTTTGTCATTTCTTAGTAGAGGGCATCCCCCTGATGGTCCCTTGACCCGAGGGAGGTCACCACGAAAAATCATTGTACAGACCGAAAAAATCAAGAAAAAATCAAAAAATCAATACAAAATAAAAAAACAAAAAAATCAAATATTTAAAAAAATGCAAAAATCAAAATGAATTTTAAAAAATCAAAAAATAATCAAAAAAATAAAAAAATCAAAAAAAAAATAATCAGGGAAACTACGAGAGCAGACACTTTAAAAATCAGATAAAATGAAAAAAAATATCTAATAATTATAAAAATTACAAACACTTTATAGCAAAATCGAAACCTTAATGAAATTAAACAGGGATTCACACGAAATCAAACAAGTAGTACGAACAAAACAGGCATAAACACGCAATACAAATTATTGAATACAAATGCTCACACCCTGCGAAAACGCAATATCGGAAATTCAACGCGAGTTGTTTTGATCTGCAGCCTACAGTCGCAGAAGACGAATATGAGTTTCAAATATTTATGCTCGTACCCGCGCTCCTACCCTGCCGCGCGGCGGCTCCTCTTCCGCCAGGGCTGCGCATGCGCAGTGAGCTGGATGTCGCTCGCCGTCGCCGCCGTCTCGCGCAGTTCCCGCTCCCCCACTCCACCTCCCCTCGCCCGCACGCACTTGTGTTTGTGTTGTTGTGATTCTGAAGAGACCCGGCGAGTTCTCACCCGAAGATTTTGAAGGTAAAATCTTATTAAAATAAATAAAGGTAAGACTGCGTGATAATTGATTCGGCTGTAAAAGGAATTGTATTGGTTGTAAAAGATGTTCATCGAGTTATTTGGAATTGGCAAAACAAGACAAATCCGATGTGTCCGCCGGTGTCCGCAGTACAGGTTAGGTTTAGGATTAGTAGATCTGAATTACAATGTTCACATCTACAGACGTTACAGCAATTTAGTTGGTCGGAGTTCTAATGCTCTCATCTAAAGTGACATGATACCGCACTTGGGTTTGTTCTGAGAGGTTATGTATGCCTTGAGTTAAATTTCTTATGTTCTCAAGCGCTTAGACCACGATACGTAACAATCGGCGTGTCTCAGCCCTGCCACCCTCCTGCCCGGGCGAGACCGGGTTGCAAACGAAGAACAAACCGTTTGCAGTTCTGTTCACGCCATAGAATGTAAAAGTAACGAAAAAGGCTCGGAGTGAGGGTCGGGCAGACGAGGTCGAGTAGGGGCCAGTGGCCACCCCGGTTCCGCGTCCAGCTCCGTTGTGCGTTGGGTAGTAACACAGGAGCAAACGGCGGGGGGATCTTCGGCGCACCGCATGCTCAGCGAGGTGCTCGCCGAGGAAGCCGTCCCCGGCAGCGCGTCTCGCTCGAAGTACTGCAGTGCACTTGTAAGTACAGGAGGTCTGCTAGTCACAGAGGGGCCTGGGCGTGGGCGCAGGGAGTTGTGTTGCGGGGCCAGATGAGTTTCTATCCTTTTCATGGTAACCCAAGTTTGTGAATATCGTCAAGTTGTATGTGGACGACTGAATCCTCGCACACCTACAAATGTGTGACATTCACACACTTGGGTTTATAGTGTAGTGGCATTAAATGATCCTGTTTTTGTCTTGTTTACAGTGTGCAGTTGACTTTTTCACGCCCCCACCTCCCACTGGAGATGGAAGGAGATGCTGTGAATGGGAAGGAGAAGGAGATAGTGCAAGTTATGACTAATGGAGATCTTGCCTCGGATCTTGCCAAGGAGAAGGAGGACGTGCAAGTTATGACTGATGGAGATCTTGCCAAGGAGAAGGAGGGGGAGAAAGTGGCAGAAATGGTATTAACCTTTTTTTTATATTTAAAATTTGAGTGAAGCATTGCTTACATATAAAAATATTTCACTAAAAAGTTTTATGTATTGCATCAGAAATGTACTTAAGGTTGGAAACCAAAGCGCAAGCCAAATGTGTGCGCAGGCTGGTTGCGGAATCATTTTATGTCTTTAACTTTTAACTTTTATGTCTTTAACTTTATTTTTAAAATCTGTCTATATTCGTTGGCTCCGAAGATAACAAGCGCAACTCAGCTGGTGCCGGAGAACAAGCGCAACTGGCGGCCGCCCGGAGAACTGTAGTAACTCCCGAATGCGCCGAGAACACGAGTATATCCACTTTTTTACCAATTTTGTATTTTGTCATATTTGCAATCCTACGTGTATAAATCATACAAATATATCAAAAACTCAGAGTTGGTCAAAATTGGATATACTCGTGTTCTCAGCGCATCCGGGAGTTACTACAGTTCTCCGGGTGGGCGCTAGTTGCGCTTGTTCTCCGGCAGCGGCTGAGTTGCGCTTGTTATTTTCGGAGCCATCGATATTGTTACAGGTCAGTCATGCTTCACCACAAGAATCCTATCCTATCTCTGAAATGTGGACAGTCATTGAGGAGGCTATGAGTGTTACCTTAACACCCCACGTGAAGAGACTGCTTGGAATCCAGGGCTTCGGAAATTTTGTTTCCTTAAAAGAACTTGAAGACGATGACTTTGACCACATTGAAAACTTTGTCACCAGTGGTAAACTTGTAAAAAAAGTTGGTAAAGACAAAGTTAACTTATTTTTACCTGCAAATGAAGCTGAGAGTGATTTTAGTTTTACCAGAGGTGTTAAGAAATTAATTTTAAAAGTAGTTGAATATGTTAAAAGAAACCATACTGTCTCTGACAAAAAGTTAGCCACTAAGAGAGTTTTTGAGAAGACTAGAAATAATGATGAACAGTACAATGCTAAAAAACAATGTTTAGCAACCTCTAAAGGTAGTTTTGTTGATTCAGAATCTAGAGAAACAGTACCAAGTCTTGATATGTTGGCGGAAGTAGGATCTATAAGATCTTTAGTTACTAAGTATTGTAGCGCAACTAAAAACAATTTGTTAAATGTAGTTCCTAAACTTAAATGTATGGAGGTAAAAGTGGCAGTACAGGAGGGTAAAAACGGCCCCTGCTTAAAGGCTTATGTAAAGTGTCCTATGTGTGGGAAAAGAGAATCTGTTTTCAGAGAACCCACAAAAACATGGTGTTTGTCAAATTTAACCCGTCATTTGAAAAGTCACCAGCTGCAGAAAAAAAATAAGAACATACAAGAAATGTTTTCTGAATCTAACGGCCAGCCTAATACTTCTCAATCTGCTATTATTGTGTCATCTGAAAATGAGGATGATAATTTGTTAACCATAGATGAATTGTCTAATGATACCGAATCTAATTTGTTAAATGTTGATAAATCTAACAAGGAGCCCGATGTGAATTTTGTGAACGGGGTGGATGCTTAGGGTCTAGCTCTAACCCCGAATTAATGCCAACTGGCGGTACTTCTAATAAGGAGTACTTTTCTAGAGCTGAGAGAAACAAACGTGCTTTGCAGCATCATACAGTTGGCCAGACCCTTTTAACATCATACTATCCCTTACTCACTTCTATTGATGCAGTTATAGCAAAACATAATGACTTGATTGATTCATTGTCAAACTATTGTAAGGATCTAATTGAATTTAATGTTGAAAGCAAAGCTACTGCTACATCAAACCTTTGATTCTTACTTAAAATTCTATATGAGTCAGCTCAAAAGAATGTTCCAAAACATAAAAAAGGGCATAGATATAGTGAAGATATCTATATGTTTGCTTCTTATGTTTACCTTACTGCAGGTTTAATGTTCTATGAGAATCTACAAACAATGTTAGGTGATGCTCTTCCAAATGTTAGTAGGGTAAAAAAGTTTGTGGCCAAAACTCAGGACTCTGTACAGGAGGGAGCTCTGCGTTGTGCAGAATTAAAATACTATTTAAGTTCACGTAACTTGCCCTTGAAAATCTGGCTGAGTGAGGATGGTACCAGAATTGTATCAAAACTTAAATATGATGTGAAAACAAACCAAATTGTAGGACATGTATTGCCATTGTCTGAGTCGTTAGGGATTCCTATTCTTGACTCATTTCCAGCAACTTCTGCTGCTATGATAGCCAAGCATGTCATTCAAGGAGAGCTAGCATCTATAGCTTATGTAGTAATGGCGCAACCATTATGTATATCAACACCTCCATTTTGGGTGTGGCATGAAACCTCCACGTAAAACACCTCCAAAAAAAATTGGAAGGAAATTTACCTCCACGGGAAACTTCCTCCACAGCATGTGGACGTGAAAATGACTCCACTGGAAAGTTCCTCCAAAGTGTGGAGTTAAAAAGCATTTAGGTAGTTGGAGGTAAATCTCTTCCACAGCAATCTTTCGCAAATAGTTCCACATTGCTGGATGCAAAAATACCTCCACGTAAAAACACCTCCACAGCTGGGCATGAACGGCAAGCACGTGCATACACATGCACGCCTGTAAGCCGCACGCCCGCACGCACGCACGAACACACACACACCCACACACACACAGACGGACATTGAACTTTTTTAGCACTCCAGTGGCGTAATAGGCTTCGCTTCGCTCAGCCAATAATAATTCAAGAAAGTAGGTGTTTACCTCAGGTTGAGTGGGTTCTGCTGTCTGAGCCTGGTCACTAGTATTTTTGGCAGTTTTTCTCTGAAAAAGAAAGGATGAAGAGATTATTAAATGACATTTTTTCTCATTATTCCTTGTAGATATTTTTATAAAAGTTACCCGATTGAAAGCTTGCCTCATACGTTTAGCTTTTTTGATTATTTTGCTTGCATACGTCTGAGTTTGGCTTTAAGAGTACCAGCCTCCTGGTGGCCGTTTATGTTTTCCTCCTCTCTTCCATCTCTCTTCTCGGGGTCTTTTCCGCATGATTTCATCTTCATCCTCTCCTTCATCTTCACCTTTATCTTGCCTCTTCCTTCTACGGGTTACATTTATTCTATTGAAGTATACATTGTGGTCATATGACAAAATTCTTTTCTCCATGTCTTTGATCATTTCCCTCATGTATTTGGTGGCTCTTACTGCTCTGTGCTTTTGGGTATTTTTAGCTTGCAAAAATCTTAGTTCAGCTGGTGAATTGGTGAGCGGATTTGGGTTGTCTGGTCTAAGTTTGGCCTGGTTAAATCTGGACCAAAATGGGAAAAAAGGTAACATAGACCTTAGAAGGTATGTTATGATCTTAGGAAGGAAATACGGATTGGTTTCTTCATCCTGCTGAATAACCACAGAGGCTTTGACACAATTGAAATTTTTGTAAAATGGTGAGTCCTTATAATTCGTATGCTTAGTGGTCTGGGGTTCATCTTCAGCAGCTTGGTCACCAAACCGAGAATTATTGCCATCATCAAGAGATTCATCATCATCATCTTCTTCATCAGTATTTGGCACCTTCTACCCAAACCTTGTTGAAAAAGAGAGGAAAATCATTAGTGTGATGCATGTCAAATAAAGTAATGCAAATGGAAGCAGTAGCAAGAAATTCTGATAAAGATAACTAACTCCTAAGCCAAGGACACCAAAGCTTTGGCCATTGCTTCAGTAACATTCTTTGACTCTACTATCATGACAAACAATTTAAAAATGTGACCAGCTCTTTCCAAGTCTGAGCATCTGGCCATCGTTGCCTTTGTAAATTTGACCAGACCTCTAACTGGTGAAAATTTGAACTGTTTGGCGGGTTTGAGTTGGCCAACCCTTTTGCTTGCTGCATTCTGGAAATGTGCAAAGCACCATGCTAAGAGAACAAACCGGACTCTGTCTTCTGACTTGGCCTTCATACAGTCCACCACATACTCCATTAAATTTTTCCTACAGAACTCTTGCAGCACTGCATTTGTCAGGGCCCAGCTCATGTCTGTGACAATTATATCAAATGGCAAAACATCAGAGTGGGTAACAGTTGAAAGTCTTTGTGAAGTTCTTGCCAGCCAGAGACAAAGTTCATATTCCCGGTGGTCACTGTTCACCATCTCAGCCACCACAACTGGACTTTTCACCGTCACGATGTAATTGTAAATATCACTACCCTTTACCCATGGTGGCCTCTTTACTAGCTTTGCTGTAATAAATCGGTTCTTCAGCCATAATTTATTCAAACTTCATCGCTGAAAAATTGTAAATATGTTTCACCAAAATTACCTGATGCATCAATGTAACCGCAAGTTTGCGTCCGAGAGTCAGTTAATTGATACGGCAACTTTGCCATATTTGCACTACTCCAGGCAAGCTGAAATGGATACTAGTGCAATGTATAAACAGTGTTTTTACCATATATATCATCAAGGGCCTTCTTGTCTTTGATTAAGGATGTGAACAAGTCTGGTGACTTCTCCTCCTTCAGATTATTGTCGCTGGAAACTTTTGGAAGCTGAGTTTTGGAGTAGACACCCACATAGTTCCCAGCAGCTATGTCTTGGGGCTTCTCCTTGCCCTTAGCTGCCAGCTCATCTCTTTGTAAAGCCATGGGATCGGTGTGCAGTAGTTGTTTCGCAACGTTTTTGCGGGCTTCCCCTCTCAGCTGGTTGCCACAAGGCTCATCCCTTGTGTGCAAATGTTCTCCAATACCTGAGGACAAAGAGACAACTTTTTAAACTAGGTAGATGTACGCCAGACCACGTCTCGCGTAACGGGCTTCGCGATATCTCGCGAAACACTGTTACGCTGCGACGCGCCTGCGTACATCTACCTAGGCCTGCGGCGCTGTCAATAAAGATTAGGGTGCTATAAAAAATACGCTTGAAATAACGAAACAGTGGACGCCAAAAAATTTCACTCGTGAGGGATGTTTTAGGAGCAACTTTTTGTGACGAATCCGAATATGTGGTCGTCAGAATTTTATCTAATGAGGAACTTTCGATTTTTGGCCGAAAACAGTAATTTTTGGCCAGTTTTTACGGTTATAAATACTTAAAAATTGCTTGAAGTCAAAAGGGGCAAAATGTGAGGGATGTATAAGGTGCAACTTTTTGTGAAAAATCGGAATATGTGGCCGTCAGAATTTTATCTAATGAGGAACTTTCGATTTTAGGCCAAAAACAGTAGTTTTTAGCTAGTTTTCACGGTTATAAATACTTAAAAATTGCTTAAAGTCAAAAGGGGCAAAATGTGAGGGATGTTTTAGGTGCAACTTTTTGTGACGAATCCGAATATGTGGCCGTCAGAATTTTATCTAATGAGGAACTTACGATTTTTGGCCGAAAACAGTAATTTTTAGCCAGTTTTTACGGTTATAAATAGTTAAAAATTGCTGAAAGTCAAAAGGGGCATAATGTGAGGGATGTTTTAGAAGCAACTTTTTGTGACGAATCCGAATGTGTAGTCATCAGAATTTTATCTAATGAGGAACTTTCGATTTTGGGCCAAAAACAGTAGTTTTTAGCCAGTTTTCTCGGTTATAAATTCTTAAAAATTGCTTAAAGTCAAAAGGGGCAAAATGTGAGGGATGTTTAGGGTGCAACTTTTTGTGACGAATCCGAATATGTGGTCGTCAGAATTTTATCTAATGGGGAACTTTCGATTTTAGGCCAAAAACAGTAGTTTTTAGGGGAAACGTCTGGACGTACCCCCGTCGGGACGTACCCCCCAATTTTTGAACTATTTCCTCCATTAAATTTATTCAATAAAAATAATGACCCGCCTGTATTTTTTTAATCGATGGAAAAATAAAATATTCGGGTGAAATAATCGGGAAATATTTTTTCTGTATCCAGAAATATTTCAGAATTTTTTTAATCAGTGAGAAAAATAAAAAATTCTGATGGCACTCAGCCACGTAAAGCAGCAGCCGAAATTTTTCATATCGGTCCCAGTGCGAAGCCTAGCCTTTTCAAGACAACACTTGTTCCCGGTAGGGACCCGGGTGCGAAGCCGGCTGGGACCCGGATGGGACCCGGATGGGAGCCGGCGGACCCGGTTGAGAGCCGGATGCGAGCCGGATGCGAGACGGTTGGCATCCAGACGGCACCCGGACGGCACCCGGACGGCTCCCGGACGGCACCCGGACGGCACCCGGACGGCACCCGGACAGCACCTGGACGGCACCCCGATGGCACTCGAATGGCACGTGAACGGCACCCGAGGCACCCGAACGGCACTCAGACATGGAGTCGATGGGGGTTGGCTTGGGCTTGCGTCTGGCCGTACCGATACGGTGAACGGCCGCTCTTCGGCCCACGCGGCCCAGTTCAGGGGCGCTCCGCCGTTCCCGACCTGCAGCCGAATGCGGCCCGAGACACGGCCGGCAGAGCGCTACCGGGCCCCAACCGGCTCCTGGTCGGGCCGGGATCGAGAAAAATTGCAAAGGGGTCCCCCTTCTGTCTTTTGAGGGTAGGGTGGCGTGGGCCGAAGAGCGGCCGTTCACCGTATCGGTACGGCCAGACGCAAGCCCAAGCCAACCCCCGTCGACTCCATGTCTGAGTGCCGTTCGGGTGCCTCGGGTGCCATTCACGTGCCATTCGAGTGCCGCCGGGGTGCCGTCCGAGTGCCGCCGGGGTGCCGTCCGAGTGCCGTCCGGGTGCCGTCCGGGTGCCGTCCGGGTGCCGTCCGGGTGCCGTCCGGGTGCCGTCCGGGTGCCGTCCGGGTGCCGTCCGGGTGCCACCCGTCTCGCATCCGGCTCGCATCCGGATCTCAACCGGGTCCGCCGGCTCCCATCCGGGTCCCAGCCGGCTTCGCACCCGGGTCCCTACCGGGAACAAGTGTTGTCTTCGGTTGCAGCGGGCGTCTTTTGATTGTGACTTGGCAGCAGAAGCAGAAGCCCGGCCACTGTTTATTATTTGTTATTTCTGTATAAGGGCAGTTTAAAGGACTCTCGTTCACATGCCATCTTAAATATTCTTTCATAAAATTATTTAAAAAAGGCATGTGGGCCTTGGCTCTGAACATACATAGTGAATTAAACAACGTAAAAGTCACTTATAATTTGTTATCGTTTAATTCACTGTGTGTGTTCAAAGCCAAGGCCCACATGCCCTTTTCTAATAATTTTGTAGATGAATATTTAACATGGCATATGAACAAGAGTCCTTTAAACTGCCCTTCTACAGAAATAACAAAAAATAAACAGTGGCCGAGCTTCTGTTTCTGCTGCCATGTCTAATCTAGGAACGCCCACTTGCAAGGAAAGCTTCACACTAGGACCGATATGAAAAATTTCGGCTGCTGCTTTACGTGGCTGAGTGCCATCAGAATTTTTTATTTTTCTCACTGATTAAAAAAAATTCTGAAATATTTCTGGATACAGAAAAAATATTTCCCGATTATTTCACCCGAATATTTTATTTTTCCATCGATTTAAAAAAATACGATTTCACGAAATCCTGGTAGGCACGAAGTTCATTAATGCTTTGGTTACATAAGATACTTAGTTGGATCTATTTAGAAATTGAGCTAAAAATTTCCATTGGGCCGGGGGGATGAAGTGATTTTTTTTTTTATCTCAGTGTTTGATAAGCGCCATCAGTACAGGTCGCATGCCACTGCCAAATTGGGGTATTTAGATCAAACGGTTTAGAAGTTCAGTAAAGAAATGTCCGATCAATATGATTTTTGAACTCTAGGCTCGTTGTGCAATTATGATTCGAATAGTGCATTAACATTTTTATTCTAACATGTTCTTTCAAATTTTAATTTGTAAAGTACTGTGCATGACTAGAATCAACAGGTCCCCTGCCAAGGGCCTCCTCTGCTGCGCGCCACGCAGTGGACTCGAGTCTTCGCAACAATACCCCGATCGGCTCGGCTCCGTGACAAGTCGAGCATTACCATAGAAACGCAGATTTTAACTTCAAATTTCTCAAAATTGGTCGATAACTTTCGGATGGCATTGCAGCAGTGAACTCAGGAGATTAAGTTCTACCTCCCTACCAAATATTATCAAAATCGTATAGAAAACTTACGTTTTACATAAGGGGCCGTGCTGATAAAAAAAAATGGGATCCTGAGACAAAACCATAAGGCTACTTCGTGCCTAAAAATACAGGCGGGTCATTATTTTTATTGAATAAATTTAATGTAGGAAATAGTTCAAAAATTGGGGGGTACGTCCCGACGGGGGTACGTCCAGGCCGTTCCCGTTTTTAGCCAGTTTTCACGGTTATAAATACTTAAAAATTGCTTTAAGTCAAAAGGGGCAAAATGTGAGGGATGTTTTAGGTGCAACTTTTTGTGACGAATCCGAATATGTGGCCGTCAGAATTTTATCTAATGAGGAACTTTCGATTTTAGGCCAAAAACAGTAGTTTTTAGCCAGTTTTCACGGTTATAAATACTTAAAAATTGCTTAAAGTCAAAAGGGGCAAAATGTGAGGGATGTTTAGGGTGCAACTTTTAGTGACGAATCCGAATATGTGGCCGTCAGAATTTTATCTAATGAGGAACTTTCGATTTTTGGCCGAAAACAGTAATTTTTAGCCAGTTTTTACGGTTATAAATAGTTAAAAATTGCTTAAAGTCAAAAGGGGCAAAATGTGAGGCATGTTTGAGGTGCAACTTTTTGTGACAAATCCGAATATGTGGTCGTCAGAATTTTATCTCATGAGGAACTTTCGATTTTAGGCCAAAAACAGTAGTTTTTAGCTAGTTTTCACGGTTATAAATACTTAAAAATTGGTTAAAGTCAAAAGGGGCAGAATGTGAGGGATGTTTAAGGTGCAACTTTTTGTGACGAATCTGAAGATGTGACTGTCAGAAAGCCATCGGATGAGGAACTTTCGTTTCTGATTTAATTCGCTGTTTTGCCTATTTCGTTTCACTGTGCGACACAGGCGAGCCCCGCGTCCGCTCAGAATAGCGGCGGCGCTCAAAATACGCGTGGACGAGGGAGGGGCCGCGGTTATTGGCACCCGCGCGGACGGGGAAGGGGCCGCGGAGGGCAAGCAGGGCGTGGCACGCCGGCCCGAACCGAACGTATCCCACACGGTTATACGCCGCTAGGCGAATGTGATTAGCGGAGCACTCTCGCACCACCAGCCCGAGCTTAACTAGAGTGCAAACGGCGAACAGAGATATAGTGCGCGGGGCTTAGCCGCGTGGTCACTATGCGACATAGCCCTAGCTGAGGGTATGGTCCGTTCACGGACTGGCGGCTGAGCCTGAGATACAGGTGTCAGAAGTTCACAATGAACCGCTGCCGTTATAAGCCATGTTGAAGTTGAAGTTGAAGGCAACTCGCCGTATCAACCTACTATCGACGTGGATAGTTTGGTTGTAAACTTGTTGTCGGTGAGAGCCACCTAGTCTCGACGTGGATGGTTGATCGATTTGTAACGTTCATTATCTACAAAATATTAACGTATTTTCAACGTTGATTTGTTGTGGAT
Organism: Frankliniella intonsa; assembly: GCA_033675135.1. NCBI lineage: Eukaryota > Metazoa > Arthropoda > Insecta > Thysanoptera > Thripidae > Frankliniella > Frankliniella intonsa. The sequence continues at coordinate 1,262,991 of JAWJED010000029.1, read as the reverse complement.
GTATATTTTCGCTATAAAATCAACGCGTAAATTACGTGGATTGTTGGTGGAAAAAGTCCATCCACCTATTCCACCTATGTTACGTGGATGCGACGTGGATGCGACGTGGCTGTTCCCATGCACGGTGAAAAAAGTTTCTTTAATTTCAAGACCCGGTCTTGAATACCATTGGCGTTCTCCATAAGATCCAAGTTCGGGTCTTGAAATACAAGAAACTTTTATTACCGTGTGGGGCATACACCTTCATAAACTGCTACTGAGGCGCGCCCCTTGATAAAGGTGTATGGTGTAGAAGCACCTTGGACAGAGGCAGTGGGTGAGATGTGTCTGGGTGGTGCACACAACGGGGAGGTGTATCCAGATTCAACGCCAAGAGTTGTAGGCAGACTTAACGCCCTTAAGGCGTTCTGTTTTCTGAAGCAAACGCCTTAGTCGTTAACTCCTGAAACGCCTTGGGATTTACAGTGTAGTTAATTATGCTTCGATTTGGAATGTGGACCATACTATGATGTACCGCGAAATTAGTAATCACATTAAGAGTGTTAGAGTTTGTTTTTTAGGCGGTCCTTTTAGACCGACTTTAGCTTAGCATACAATCCAATTATTATTCATTCATTCCATTTACATAGTGGCCCAAGGGGCGATCCTGTCCTTCCGTCCTTCCAACCTCGATTGTTGGCCGGTACTAGGTAGGTAGACTGGGCGGCCACTTCCACGAAGGCCTTGATTCAAGACTAAACCACCTTAAAATTAGTATATTTTCTCTGATTCAAGTTCATGGGTCTTGAGCGTTTCCAGGCTATAAGCCGCGAGGGAGAAACAACTTTGAAATTGTACACCTGATAACTCAGGAAAATTCCGACAAAAAAAAAAAAATCAGAATAATTCAGAAAATTTCCGAAAAGATCAGAACAAATCAGAAAAATTTAAGGAAAATCAAAGCAAAAGTAGCAAAATAAAATCAAGAAAAATTCACGACATTTGTACACCAATAATTGGAATAAGTGACCGAGTGACCGAGTGACCGAGTGGACCGTTCATGACCCGACACGTATAATCGGCCGCGGCCCGGCCTCTGTCTTTGTGGGCGCACCCGTTAATCCGGACATCCGGACCCGACTTCTTGCGACGACTTAATCATTTGTGTCTGTCGCTCAGCGACGATGTCGTGTTGAGTGTTGCTCAAAAACAATAACTTAAATAAATAAAAACCTCCCGCACTCAATGTGTTAATCATTTGTGTCAATCGCTCAGCAACGATGTCGTGTTTAGTGTATAAACAATAACTTGGAAAATCTATAAACGCATACATTACTTTAAAAAAATATTTAATAATCTCGAGTTAAGAATACTAGTCGTTTGTATCACAGATCTGTCAGTGGTTTCTTTGCAGTCACATCGCGCTGTGGCGGTTGAGGAGCGAGAGGGCGGCGGCCAGGGTGACGGCCAGGGCGGAGTGCAGGGCGGCGGCGGAGGAGCCGGCCGCGCTGGGCGGCGCAGCCTGCACCAGGGGGACGGAGCCGTCCTTCATCATGCGCTTGAAGAAGTGGTGGGACCTCTTGAGCGTCCTGTCGAGCGTGCCGCGCTCATAGTCCACGTGCACTACGCCGAAACGACGCCTGCAGGACCAATGCAAGAGTGTAAGTGTCACCTGTCGCATGTGACGCGCGAAAAGACTGAGAGATCTTGTGTACCTCGGGTAACCCTGCATGGATTACCGCTCAATTAACCTAGGATTACCTAAGACCACCACCCCTGGATATCCTTTCGAAATACCCTCAGCTGGTCTCAGATGGACTCTGGCCGCATGTCTAGTGGAAGACCCCAGTCGTTTCCGACAACACTTCAGTGTCAGTTCTTATCTCAAAAATTCACCACGACTTTGCAGGATATAAACTTGTAGAGAATTTTTTTATGGTGCTGTTTAAGCGCGGATCGAAAGGGGGGGGGGGGGGGGGGGAAGCAAAGCTTTCATCTAGGTAGGCAAAAGACCATATTTTGCCCCTGTAAGTAGGCAGAAAGTGCTACTTTGCCCCTCCCAAAGACAACCTCTGGATCCACCACTGGTGCTGTTGGGTTGTCGGGTTACTCACCCGTAACCGCTGCTCCACTCGAAGTCGTCCAGGAAGGACCACACGGCGTAGCCGATGTAGTTGACGTCGTCCTCGTTCATGGTCCTCACCATCTCGCGCAGGTAGGCCTGCGGGCGGGGCGGGGCGGGTCAGGGCGGGGCGTTAATCAAGCGACAGGTGACAAGGTGACCAGTGACGATGCGGCGCATCCGCCGCACCGCGTGGTGACGTCAGCGATAAGTAGCGTGTGTCATCATCGTCTCGCGCTGACGAGCCCGTGACAGGACAGGCGGGAGAGAGCTTCCGTCACGGTGACGTCACCGATGGCGTTGATTTGAATTGATTGTGCGTACGTACGGCACCGCCTCGAGGGGCCCGGCCCGGCCCGGCCCGGGAAGGTCGTTAGAGAGCTCCCCGCGATAGTCGCGAACAGCTCCCAGAAAAATCCTATCTTCGAACAAGAAAATTGTACTCGAGTTTGCCTTTGCCCGCGGAAAACAGGTCATATATGAGTCACATATATGGTTCATATTAATTGGTCATATATGTGACATATATGAGACATGTATGAGGCATGTATGAGACATATATGACTCATATATGACTCATATATGACTCATATATGACTCATATATGACTCATATATGACTCATATATGACCTGTTTTCCGCGGGGCCTAAGAACTTTTTTTTTTACTTGGATCAAGGTGAATTTATACTTGTTCCAAGATCTTTTTAGCTTTAGATTAGAAGCCTTAAGTTTAATGTCATGATTGTAAGATTTATTTTCCCTTGATCCAAGTAAAAAGAATGTTCTTAGGCAAACCCGAGTACAAAATGAACTTGGAACAAGATAGGATTTTCCTGGGCGAGGCTACTTCCGCGGGTCGATTCTTGACTGTTCGAGTACGAGACTCACTAGAAACTATACGGGGTTTCGAACTCGAATAGTCGAGGAATCGACCCGGAAGTAGCCCGTTCGAGACTATCGCGGGGAGCTCTCTAATGACCCTCCATCAGGTGCACCCAGAAAACAATAGTCTTGGCCTTGTATTGCGGACTTGATTCAAGACTTAAATCACCTTCAAATTAGGTGATCTAAGTCTAATGACTTGATTCAAGCTCATGGGTCTTGAGCGCTTCAAGATTCCTAGATTCAAGAAGCCTAGATTCTGGCCTTCCTTTTTCTGGGTGTGCTTACGCTGTGGTACACGGCGCGCGTCTCCCAGTCGTCCAGGGACTGCTCGGTGAGACTCCCCATGCCGTTCTCCATGACGAAGAGCGCCAGCCCGGAGCCGAACCTGGACTTGATCCAGAGGGCGATGTCGCGGAGGATCCAGGCGTTGATCTGGCCGAAGACGTTGGCGGAGCCGGAGTTGTTGGGGTCGGGGTCCTTGTTGTCGCCGATGGCCAGCACCGTGACGTTGCTGTCGCCGCGGGGTCCATTCCCGCTGGGTATCCCCGTCGCGGTGTCCACGCCCCCCTTGTTGCGGTCAGCGACGGTCATACCGAAGTAGGCGTTGAGTCCGATGTAGTCCACGGCGCCTGCGGGTTGAACACGAGGTCAGGTCAGCCGTGCGGGGCCGGGCCGGGCCTGGCCGGACCGGGGGTCCTTGCCGAGCTCGAGTCCTTCAAGCAGGTGCACTGCAATCTAAAGTGTTCAACTGACACACACTTACATGTGTTGAAGACAGTGTTGAACACTTTTATATGCTTGCTTAAAAAGCCCATGTATTTCATTTGGGAAGAAAAGTGTTCAACACATTAGTTGGACACATTCTGCTGGCCAACATATCGGTCCTACACTTGATGCCACTATAAAATACATGGACCTTTTAGCCAAGCATCTTAGTGTTAAATACTGTGTTGAACACTTGTAAGTGTGTGTCAGTTGAACACTTTTGATTACAGTTTGCTCACCCTTAACGTCCAGTTTCTGGGCTTGGGAGAAGACGGGCAGGCGGTCCAGCATGCCGGCGCGCGTCAGCGTCTCCTTGACGACGTCCGGGTAGTCGCCGAAGACGAGCGGGTGCAACACCATTCCCACGTCGAACATGTTGGCGCGCTCCGCGGCCAGGATGTCGTCCCACTGGGTGCTGTTGGGCCTGGAGAAGAAGCTGATGGCGCCGAAGCCCACCCGGCCGCCCTGGTCCTTCCGGTACTTGCGCTCGTACAGGCGGTAGGCGGCGGTGTGCGCCAGGATCTCGTTGTGGATGCACTTGTAGACGTCAGCCGCGGTGTAGTTAGCGCCCGGGACGCCGGGGGCCAGGCCGCCGTTGTACACCATGAGGCAGTGCATGTTGGGCTCATTGATGGTCAGCCAGTACTCGACCTGCCGAGGGGGAATTCACATAAGAAAATCTTGTTCAGACTACTCGGTATTACACTCTATTACATAGGTATTACACACAATATTTGATCACTTAAGGGAATATTTTCATCTTTTTGGGTATGATATTACGGGTATTACAGCGTAATACATGGATCTAGTGTACAGTGTCTTACAGAAAGGGAATTCCCCCTCGCGACCTGCGCTCCGCGCCGCGACAGGCGATTGTAAAATATCGATACTCGCGGGCATATCCCTCGAGTTATCGCCTCGACGCGACGGCGCCGTCTGTTCGCTCACCTCTTTGCCATATTCGGCGAAAACGAAGTCCGCGTAGTCCGTGAAAGATTTGATCATCTCGTCGCCCAGCCACCCCTTGAACTTGTCCTCGAAAGCTTGCGGGTGGTCGAAGTGGTACAGTGTGACCTGGCAGATAGAATCGCTTATTATATCTTTATAATAAAAATACTTTCATATAATAACGAAAATAAACGAGTTGGGGGAGGGGGGGCTGGTCTGCGGTGTGCCGTGACCTACCACCGGTTTCATGTTATGTGCTTTGATCGCCTTGATGACGTTGTGATAATGTTGGACGCCTTTCTCGTTCTTTTTGCTCATGTCGCCGTCGGGGAAGATACGAGTCCAGGCAATGGAGATGCGGTAGATGTTGAACTGGAACCGGAAATAAACAAGTAAAGTCGAGGGGAAACAAATAATTACCTGAACAACAAATCAATCCGATTTACAAAAATATAAGAGTTAAAGCTGTTCAAAATGTTTAAATCAGAAAATTCACGAAATTTGATCAGTTATTTCCCGTGAAGCGCAGAAGCTTTGTGAGCCGCCACTTCAATGTCTGTCTGGCCGCCCGACTTACGTTCAGCTCCGCCGCGAGCTTGATGTCCTCCTCGTAGCGCTCGTACGAGTTGCAGGCGACGTCGCCCGTCATGTTGACGGCGAAGTTGTTATTGTGGTAGTAGTGGTCGAACACGCTCTCACCCTTGCCTGTCGAGAAGGAGAGTGCGGGACGAGTCAAACGACGAGCAAAACTCTAAAAAGCTCAAGGTGATTTTTATCGTACACTGGAAATCCAAGTATACGAATGTCGCTTATTGTTAGGTGAGCAAATAAATTCACTCACTTGTAGGTGAGCAAATATCTATTCGGTCACTTGTAGGTACAAGTGAGTGAATGGTTCTTCGCTCACCCTCTAGTGACTGAATGGTCATTTCCTCACCTACAAGTGAGTGAATTTATTTGCTCACCTACAAGAGAGCGACATTCGTACACTTGGATTTTCACTGTAAGCTACAGTGAATCCTGGAGCACTGTGGCGTACGGTGAATTTTCACCGTAAGCTTTTCTTAGTGGTGACTTAAGGCTGGTCCGCTCCGCTCACCATCCTTGTCCCAGGCGCCCTCCGTCTGGTACGAGGCCGAGCCGACGCCAATCAGGAGCTTCTCGGGGATCCTGTACTTGGGGTCGGTCTCGGTGACCATGGGGGGCTCGCTGTCGTCGGCGGCGTGCGCCCGGGTGGCGGGGGCGGGGGCCCGGCGTGCCTGCCCGGGCTCCAGGAGGACCAGAGTGGCCACCAGGGCGAGGACGGTCTTGGTCGCGGGTCCCATGGCGATCTGACGCCCCAGACCGGACCAGCACCAATATAACTAGAAGGGACTCGGTCCGCCCGCGCCGTACCGGCACTCAAGTGGAAGCGGGCTGAGAGGGAGAAGCGTCTCAAGATTACTCGAGGTGTGCACCCCCGCTGTACAGTGCTTTGAGATTAGTAGGAAAACGTCCCTCGAATACACCTGTGTGTGGCGCGCGGATATCGCCGCCTGCCTACTAGGCAAAAGGTAGTCGCAGACGTGTATTCGTACCTGGAGCAAGGGGGGAAATCTCGCTCTCTTTCGATAGGCCGCGTGTGACTTGATTTTTCTTTACCGTGTAGTGTAACGGGTGTCCCAGAGAACACAGGGCAGTGAGTTGGGTTGCTTACGCACTGGCCGCAGGCGCTCTACCCTAACAGAAATGGAAGGTCCTACTTTGTACCTAGTAAGTTCCTAAGTTGTCCCTCAGATCTCTGAGGGACTGGACCGGGATTTCGCGAGCTTTGAAATCCCTCCGAAGTTCCTCTTTAGTGAAATCCCTCCGAAGTCCCTTTTGTCTCCAATCCATCTATTGGCGCTGTTTACAGAACATAGAGAAGAAGACTTCCTAGACCATTTTACGTATGTCAGACGACATTAGAGGGGCCGTAGATACACTATATAAGTATATATGGGGACATGGACACATAACGAAACTAGTTTGAGTCAAATAGGCGCGCTATACCGTCTTGCTGTAGGGTCTTTGGCATAGCACCGGAGGGACTTCCGGGGGACTTCAAAGGTTTGAATTCTGAAAGGGATTTCAGAATTCTTTGTCCCTCAGATGCTACACTTAGGGACTCCGGAGGGACAAGCTCAGGGACTTGGGAGGGACTTCGGCTGAGGACATTCGGAGGGACCAGTGAGGGACACCTATTTCTGTTAGGGTAGGGCAAGGGGAAGTGGGTGCGGTGGTAGGAGGCACCCAGCCGCCAGAGTCTCTGTGGGGTGCGCTCCAGGACCACCCTAGCGTGTACGCCCCCAGTCTTGCTCGGGTGGCCGACAGATGCCGTCACACTACTCCCCTCTTTCTGTGACCCTGGTGGTGGCCGGGTGCCTTCTAACTCCGCACCCACTTCCCCTCGCCCTACAGCGCCTGCGGCCAGTGCGTAGGCAACCCAACTGACTTCCCTGTGTTCTCTGGGACACCTGGTTTACACGACATCGGACATTCCTATTGAACTCTGGCTGGGCAATCTTTCGCGAAAAGCCAGTCTATCTTCTCATCATCTCATGTCGACTGTTGACTCAATTACGGTTTCGAGTTCGAGTGCCTGGCAGGTGCACAATGCTAGTCAGGGCTGTTGACTCATTTCACGGAAAAGAAGATTAGTCCTCAGAACTAGGAGATTTTATCAGTCTGGTGACAGCCTCAAATTTGTGTGTGGCAACTAAATTTTTAAATTAACGTTGGCGCGCAATTGTTTTTTTATTTATTTATTTATTTTATTTGAAAATTTTATCGTGCTAGCGCTTTAACGCTAATCACACTGTAAAAAAAATCCATCTTAATTTTAAGAACACGAGTTTTGAAGCAATTTACAAAACAAATTTGCTCTTAAATTTAAGAACAAATATTTTCTGAAAATTAAGAACGTGTTTTTAAAATTAAGAACTCGTTATGAAAAGACATAAATGCCTTTTTCTTCCAGCCTAACGCATAAATCTGGAAAATATTCAGTTCTATTCCACACGGATAGATCTTCAGCCCCAATTTATTTTTAATTTTCACACATTTGTCTACCTTACCTGGGTGGGTTCGAACCTCGAACCTTTGGATTGGCATCTTGACGCCTTAGACCGCACGGCTGTCAAGACATACCTGGGAAGGAAACGCTAGCACCCGACCTCATGCGCCACTCCATCCAGGGGCATTCCCAGAGTAGTTCGGTGTTTGGCGCGGACGGAAATGTTCCCGGGTGGAAGAATCTGTACTCCTAACTGTAAAGGCACATTGTACACCGATCACATTTACAAATGCAATTAAAATATAACGGAAATGTAAACATATTGCAGTAAGACTCTTGAGTAAAAGTAATTTTAAATAACAGTCAGAATGAACTTTAAATGCGGTTGAACCCCGCAGTCAGACCACAGTTAGAACGCAGATATCTATAGTTTGTCCGCATTTTGTCGGTAGTTTAACCACAGTTTGACTGCAGTATTTTCGTTTCCGGCACACTTAAACTGCAGTTTGCCGAGTCAGTTTCGAACTGCACTTGAAACTATAGCTGAGAAGTCCAAATATAACTTAAGTTTCGTCATATAGCCAAACTGCAGTGCTCAAAATTTGGTTCGAAAAATATTTCGTCCCTTCGGTCGCCTTCTCTTTCCTCGCCTTTGTCTTCTTCTTCCTTCGGATTCGGGCGCTTTACCTTGTCGAATGAAACTGGCGCTGACGAGAGTCGAACCCCGGACTCCGGAGTTTGGAGCTCAGAACGATGACCACTGAGCCACTGCGACACCATAGTAATGGTCTCGCAGTAAGTCAATGTCATGCCAAGCGCTCTGGTCCGACGGCTGACAGCCGAACTACAGTTCAGTTTCAGTTAAATTACATTTAATCGACCGTTCTTCTATAGCTGGCGGGCGTTTTCCTTTCCGTAAGGTGCTTCAGCAGTTACATTAGGGCAGTAAAATAGTCTTGAGAAGTGCTGAATAATATTCCTGAATTTGAAAAGGTATCCTAGGCACGGTGCACGCGCAGTGGTGCTGGGGAACATGCACACCCTTTGGGTATCCCCGGTCGGGGGTATTTTCCGGCTAGCACCTAGCACACGTGTTTGGGGCAGGGCGCGGGGTAATTCCGGGATGTCTCCTACCTGCTGAGTGCGATAAGTTGTGTCCGCTGTCCAGTTTGTTCATTACTGGAGTCAGTGAATGTCCAATTTACATGAAAGACAAGCAAGTATAATATCTTCTCGAGAAAGAACTCGAGTGATTCTGCTGATCGACTGCTGTCAGGAGCTGTACTGCGGAATGCAGACCATACAATACTTGTTAATTCTATTTTTTTTTACAAATTGTATGCACAATGGACCGGAGTTAAAATGTACAAATGAGAGAGCAGTTCGTGACGCTAATTTATCTGCTTTTTAACTACAGCAACAAATACATATTTGAATAACATTACGCACTGCATTCTCCAGTGTTGGCTTCAATGCATTTAAAGTGTTATTTGTTAATACTTCAGAATCATAGTTTTAACTGCAGTTTTGATCAATAGTGGAAATGCAGTTTAAATACAAACGTGAATGCAGTTCACCAACTACAGTTAGGTCAATACAGTTTCGAATGCAGTTTACCCTAGTAGAATATTATATCCGCCGCGGGTCCGCCCAGGTTCCGCCTAGCGGACGGCGGAATCCGCCGGGCGGAAGCCGGCGGACCCGGGGCGAATATGTCTTGTCCAGAACGGCTGAGCCGCTAGAGATCAGCGGCGCGCACGCCGCACTCACTAGCGCACATGGCTCCGCCCGCACTCCGCCGCGCGGAATGAGCCTGAAGCACCCCCTGTCCAGAACGGCGTGGCCGCCGCCGCGCTGCGGGGCGGACTCCGTGCGGACGGGCTCGGCGGCGGCTCCGCCCGGGCTCCGCCTGGCGGACTCAAGGCAGAGCGCGCGGCGCGCCACTCCGTGAGACCCTGCCGTGTGGACTCCTGGCTCATTGAGTTTGGCAGCCTTCGGCCCGCAGACGCCTGGCTGATTTCAAATCAACGGTCCTGCAACATTCATTCGGTACTCCCCCCGCGTTAAAAATATATGCCAAAAGTGCATTCAGTATAAGAAATATAGTTATCGCGTACTGACTTCTTTGGGGCTCTAACCTCTCGCCTTCTCTTTCCTCCCTCCTCCTTCTGTCCCTACCTCTCCCCTTCTCCCCTTCTACCCCTCTTCCCACCTATCCTCTCTCTGCCTCTAGGCCTCGTATGTAGCCGGGTCAGTCCTACTGGCCGCGAGATACGCATGTTGTTGGCGGTGCCGGGGATCGAACCCTCAGCCACGCCAACTCAGCGCTCACGCTTCGGTCGGAACCTACTGAGCTACGGAGCCTTGTGCGGGCGAGACGATCTGCACCGCACCACATTACAAGGCTGCCTGGTGTCCCTGCCGGGCCGTCTGCCCCTCCCCCTCCCCCTGCCCCCCGCCCCTCCCCTCCCCTCCCCTCTCCTTCCGATAGTGGTGCAGTGTTGGGGGCTCCCCGGCGGGCGGCAAGCTGCGGGCTACATTCCTGCGCTGAGGAAGGACGAGTCAATGACACGACCCTTCCGGAGGAACAATAGGCTGACCTGCCTAGCGGCCGAAGCCGGGATGGGGCCCCTGGACCGGGCCGTCGGCGTTGACGAGGGGATGACAGGCGATTAGCCACTCGGAGGCTGGTGGCGAATCGAACGTTCTTGATACGCGCACCTGTTCGAATAATGTAATGTATTTTTAACAACTAGCGAGACTTTTGTCTTGCTGACTCCAAACTGATTCGAATGACACCAAACGGTACAGGAATTCTCGGTAACTCCTCCCAACAAGCGAGCGTTTCGGGCCCGCCGTTTTAGTTGTAGAGAGGATCTCGAACCTCGAATATTCACATACACAGAGTTCACTTGTAGGGAGATATTACTGTTCTCAAATATTTTTTTAATTCAAACTCAGCCTAAAAGGTGAAAGCACATTTTGGGCGTGGGCGGTCTGAGGAAGCAGAGCGATGAAATTCGTTTACAATCTTAATTAAGTCGTGTCGCTTGGTATCGTAAAACGATTTACCGACACCAACGCAAACAGCAATCATGTCTTCAAAATCTTAGAGGTAAGAGTTTTCGACATGCAAACCATTTTTTGTCAAACTTTTTCAAGTTCTTTTATGTTGAGGATCCGCACAACTACTGTACGCGTGGCGCGGTGTTTTCATGTTGAGAACCTGTATCGGTAACAGATCGTGTATGCGTTCTTTTATGGGCCAACAATTTTTATTCCTAAGACTTATTTTAAAATGAATATCCCTCCTTTATTAAATTTTCATTATCTGCCGTATTTTTTGAGTCTTCAAATTATTATTGTTATTATTCATAGCCAAGCTGAAAAATGTAAACGCTAACGATAGAGCAGATGACTTTCACTTTGAACTCAGAACCCAGCACGTCAACTCAGGGCGTTAAATAGTACGTGACTTTGAACTAAAACTTAACACTTATTTCGCTTTCACTTTTAACTTTTAATTTTTTCGATAGAACAAGCTGCTGATACAGCGTATCATTTGCTAAAAATTTCACATGGCACGGATTTCGTACAGCTAAGCAGCTGGAGGGTACGCCGCGCATATTTTGCATGGACTGCGCCGTCCTCGGCCCGCCTACATCACGCATCACGACATTGCTGCGAAATACATTTCCACAATGCTTTCCGAAACAAGACAGTGCATTCAGCCCGCGAGCCGCCACGCGGAGCGCCCCTGAAGTCGCAGCTGCGCAATACGACGTGGCGCAGTCCGCATGGGGTCCGCGCGGCGGACTCCGGGCGAAGGGACGGGGGCGGGCGCGCCACGACTCCAGCAGGTTGCGCTGGGCAGCGCTCCGCCACGCACGCCTCGCCCGGACAGTGCGCACCCGTGTTTCACGGCGCGGGCCGGCAGCGGGGGTCGCTCAAGGGATTCCTGTCGGGTCCGCCCAGCGGAGCTGCAGCGGACTCTGCCCGCCGCGGCGCAGTCGGAGTCGGCCGCAGCCTATCGGCTCGGACTGCGCTACGCTGCTGTGCGCAGAGCGGAGTCCAGGCCGAGTGCGCCAGCTCGACGCGCCGAGAACTCTGCTCTCGATAGCAGGCAGAGACCGGATTGCTAATTTATAAACGGCGTGGTCCGGGCAAGACCCAGAACGCTGAACCCCGTCGCGCGGTCTTTGGGCGGAATCCCGCGCGGCGCAAGTCAGCCGCCTATTCTACTAGGGTATCTATACTTATTTCCACCCGGGTTTCTTATCTTGATTTTTGACATGGCTGTGGCATACTGGCATACCTACATTACGCCTATCTAAATTCGATATTGTTCACCCAATACCATGTTGAACACCATAATTCTATGATCAATGGTCAAAAGATGTATGACTTTTAAGAAGTGTTCTGAATGCATGTATTAAAAGTAAGAATGGTTGTGACTTTTCAAAACAATTTTGTGAGTACAAAGGAAACCTTTTAAATTTAATAAACTTGTTATGAAATTTCATGACCTTCATTACAATTGCGAAGTTTTATCAGAATTTTCATGACCTGGTTCGCAAAATTAAGAAAACTTCTTAAATATCATAAACTGTTATTAGGTTTAAGAACAAGTAAAAATGTTATTAAATTTAAGACATATTTAGCTCTTAAATTTCATAATATTTTTTACAGTGCACGTCTCGTCATCGTTAGGGCTTTACGAGGTTTGGAAAGCAGGCCTCAAATAAGCTTTCAGTAGCATCTAACGTTTCCAAAAAGGTATTGGTTTGAGCGGACGCTTAGATGGACAGGACGCGTGGAGTATCAGTGTGTCTAGTCTTTATTGAAGCCAGCCGGCCATGTCTTTGATCATCTGCCTGTAGGCCAGGAGCGCGCCCCGCGAGAAGGTGAAGTCTGCGTGCGAGAAGAGCGGGTCGGGGTGCCTCCAGCGGCGGACAATGCTCCGCACGGAGCGCTGCATGAAGCGGTAGTCCTGCAAGCACACATAGTGACCACTTAGTGGCCACGTCACGTCTGGGAGTGGCAAGTCAAACACTTGGATGTGCGTGTGACGCGCTTGCTTACCCCTTCTGCGACCAGCTTGTCGCTGTTGCCGGTGTAGGTGAAGATGGGGATGGTGACCCTCTCGATGGGGTACTTGGGCGGGATGGGGACGCCATAGCGCCGCAGGTTCTTCTCCGTGCTGGAGTAGACGTAGGGCCGGAAGCTGTCCTCGGCTGCGGGCGGGGCGGGGCGGGGCGGGGCGGGGCAGGTGCGTTAGCTCCAGGGTCAGGGCGGCAGGGAAGGCCATAGATATAGTCATGCCACGTGGACGGGCTGCTACTCACCCCACGCCAGCTGCGCTATGTGCCACGTGGTGCGGAGGGAACCCGACCCCGGGAAAGTCTCGTGGAAGTAGTACGAGTTCCCCTGCGAAGGACGGGGTATTTTACTAACGGTTGCCTTAAATCAAAAACCTTGTAGTGAGATGCGTCGTAGGGGAGCCCCTGCACTGCAAATGCTAGAGTGAGATGTCTGATTTAAAAAGAGCGAGATTTTTTTCTTTTGCCCCATTTAAGTGAGACTGTAGGAACCTTGCTCTTATTGAGAAAGAATCTGAAACATGACTCAAATTGAGTGAGATTAAGGTTAACACGTTGAGTGCGGCGTCACCATATAGTGGTCACGCGCAGACCTCACTTTGAAAAATCGTAGAGGGCCTATGGTTTGAGCTACAGAACCCAGATTTTTGGATCTGGCTTATGAAAGATGAATGTCTGCGGCGGTTTTTCAGGAGCACCCAAGCCCTAGCCGTTCTGGCCAAAATGGTCACGAACCGTGGTCACGCCCAACTATAGGCAATTCCTATGCCAAAACCATGACGATCCGGCCTCTCACAGTTCGCATAGGGACGCTGATCGACTGAGTCCCTTGAAGGCTCTGCCAGGCGTCAGGCGTCAGAGGCCTGACCGCCATCCCCGTTCGTTCGCGGCCCACCTAAGGTCACGGGTGGTCACAGGCATCCACTGACGCTGGCCCCTGTGCTCACGTGTGGTAACGCTGGTCCAGACGCTGCCCACTGTGATCACGCGTGGTCACGCTAGTCCTGACGCTGTTCCCTGTGGTCACGCCGTCCCTGACGTTGTCCCTCTTCTTTCGCGGCCAACCTGAGGTCACGGATGGTCACGCCGGTCCCGACGATGCCCACTGTGGTCACGCGTGGTCACGCCAGTCCCGACGCTGTTCCCTGTGGTCACGCGTGGTCACGCCAGTCCCGACGCTGTTCCCTGTGGTCACGCGTGGTCACGCCGATCCCGACAGTGTTCCCTGTGGTCACGCGTGGTCACGCCAGTCCCGACGCTGTTCCCTGTGGTCACGCGTGGTCACGCCGATCCCGACGCTGTTCCCTTTGGTCCCGCGTGGTCACGCCGGTCCTTAGGCAGTAGCCGGCGAATTCCCACCTATTTCATTGTCCGCCGTGGTCACGCGCGTGCCTCAATGGGCTCCTGTGGTCACAGGTGGTCACCCCCGTCCTGACAGGGCTTCCTGTGGTCACGCGTGGTCACGCCGGTCTCAATGCAGTAGACCGTAAATTCCAATCAATTTAGCGGTACGCCATGGTCACGCGCGTGCCTAGGTGGCATCCCGTGGTCACGCGTGGTCACGCGTGGTCACGCCGGTCCCAACGCTGTTCCCTGTGGTCACGCGTGGTCACGCCGGTCCCGACGCTACCCCTGTGGTCACGCGTGGTCACGGGAGTCCTGACGCTCTTCCCTGTGGTCACGCGTGGTCACGCCGGTCCCAACGGTGTTTTCTGTGGTCACGCGTGGTCACGTGAGTCCTGACGCCGTTCCTTATGGTCACTCGTGGTCACGCCGGTCCCGACGCTACCCCTGTGGTCACGCGTGGTCACGCCGGTCCTGACGCCGTTCCCTGTGGTCACTCGTGGTCACGCCGGTCCTGACGCCGTTCCTTATGGTCACTCGTGGTCACGCCGGTCCCGACGCTACCCCTGTGGTCACGCGTGGTCACGCCGGTCCTGACGCCGTTCCCTGTGGTCACTCGTGGTCACGCCGGTCCTGACGCCGTTCCTTATGGTCACTCGTGGTCACGCCGGTCCCGACGCTACCCCTGTGGTCACGCGTGGTCACGCCGGTCCTGACGCCGTTCCCTGTGGTCACTCGTGGTCACGCCGGTCCTGACGCCGTTCCCTGTGGTCACTCGTGGTCACGCCAGTCCTGACGCCGTTCCCTGTGGTCACTCGTGGTCACGCCGGTCCTGACGCCGTTCCCTGTGGTCACTCGTGGTCACGCCGGTCCTGACGCCGTTCCTTGTGGTCACTCGTGGTCACGCCGGTCCCGACGCTACCCCTGTGGTCACGCGTGGTCACGCCGGTCCTAACGGTGTTTTCTGTGGTCACGCGTGGTCACGCGAGTCCTGACGCCGTTCCCTGTGGTCACGCGTGGTCACGCCGGTTCTGACGCCGTTCCCTGTGGTCACTCGTGGTCACGCCAGTCCTGACGCCGTTCCCTGTGGTCACGCGTGGTCACGCCGGTTCTGACGCCGTTCCCTGTGGTCACGGGTGATCACGCGGGTCCTAACGGTGATCACTGTGGTCACGCGTGGTCACGCGAGTCCTGACGCTGTTCTCAGTGGTCACGCGTGGTCACGTTGGTCCTGACGCTGTCCCCTGTGGTCACCCGTTGTCACGCCAGTCCCGACGATCATTTTCTATATCATCTCTGAATCGAATATGTTATAATATGAATAATTAATATGAATAAGTTATGACTTTGAAAACAGAACCAGTGATTTTATTTTGAAAAGACCTTTCAAACGAGCATGAGGTTGGTAGGGTTCTGATACGTCGTTTGCTACTTCCGTTTTCAGTGCAGTGAACCCTATCAACCTTATACTCGTTTGAAAGGTCTTTTGAAAATAAAGTCAATGGTGATGTTTTTATGGCCATTACTTTATTCGTGTCAAAGATCATAGCAAAAATGATGGCCGCTCTGAACACGAAAACATTACCACTGACTTTATTTTCAAAAGACCTTTCAAACGAGTATAAGGTTGATAGGGTTCATTGCACTGAGAACGGAAGTAGCGAACGACGTATCAGAACCCTACCAACCTCATGCTCGTTTGAAAGGTCTTTTCAAAATAAAATCACTGGTTATGTTTTCAAAGCCATAACTTTATTCGATTCAGAGATAATATAGAAAATGATCGTCGGGACTGGCGTGACAACGGGTGACCACAGGGGACAGCGTCAGGACCAACGTGACCACGAGTGACCACAGCGAACACCGTTAGGAGCGGCGTGACCACGCGTGACCACAGGGAACAGCGTCAGAACCGGCGTGACCACGCGTGACCACAGCGAACACCGTTAGGAGCGGCGTGACCACGCGTGACCACAGGGAACAGCGTCAGAACCGGCGTGACCACGCGTGACCACAGGACACGGCGTCAGGACTCGCGTGACCACGCGTGACCACAGGGAACACCGTTAGGACCGGCGTGACCACGAGTGACCACAGGGAACGGCGTCAGAACCGGCGTGACCACGCGTGACCACAGGGAACGGCGTCAGGACCGGCGTGACCACAGAGAACACCGTTAGGACCGGCGTGACCACGAGTGACCACTGGGAACGGCGTCAGTACTCGCGTGACCACGCGTTACCACAGGGAACACCGTTAGGACAGGCGTGACCACGAGTGCCCACTGGGAACGGCGTCAGTACTCGCGTGACCACGCGTGACCACAGGGAACACCGTTAGGACCGGCGTGACCACGAGTGACCACAGGGAACAGCGACAGAACCGGCGTGACAACGCGTGACCACAGGACACGGCGTCAGCACTCGCGTGACCACGCGTGACCACAGGAACACCGTTAGGACCGGCGTGACCACGAGTGACCACAGGGAACAGCGATCGAACCGGCGTGACCACGCGTGACCACAGGGAACGGCGTCAGGACCGGCGTCACCACGCGTGACCACAGATAACACCGTTAGGACCGGCGTGACCACGAGTGACCACTGGGAACGGCGTCAGTACTCGCGTGACCACGCGTGACCACAGGGAACAGCGTCAGAACCGGCGTGACCACGCGTGACCACAGGACACGGCGTCAGGACTCGCGTGACCACGCGTGACCACAGGGAACACCGTTAGGACCGGCGTGACCACGAGTGACCACAGGGAACGGCGTCAGAACCGGCGTGACCACGCGTGACCACAGGGAACGGCGTCAGGACCGGCGTGACCACGCGGGACCACAGAGAACACCGTTAGGACCGGCGTGACCACGAGTGACCACTGGGAACGGCGTCAGTACTCGCGTGACCACGCGTGACCACAGATAACACCGTTAGGACCGGCGTGACCACGAGTGACCACTGGGAACGGCGTCAGTACTCGCGTGACCACGCGTGACCACAGGGAACAGCGTCAGAACCGGCGTGACCACGCGTGACCACAGGACACGGCGTCAGGACTCGCGTGACCACGCGTGACCACAGGGAACACCGTTAGGACCGGCGTGACCACGAGTGACCACAGGGAACGGCGTCAGAACCGGCGTGACCACGCGTGACCACAGGGAACGGCGTCAGGACCGGCGTGACCACGCGTGACCACAGAGAACACCGTTAGGACCGGCGTGACCACGAGTGACCACTGGGAACGGCGTCAGGACTCGCGTGACCACGCGTGACCACAGGGAACACCGTTAGGACCGGCGTGACCACGAGTGACCACAGGGAACGGCGTCAGAACCGGCGTGACCACGCGTGACCACAGGGAACGGCGTCAGAACCGGCGTAACCACGCGTGACCACTTGGAACAGCGTCAGAACCGGCGTGACCACAGCGAACACCGTTAGGAGCGGCGTGACCACGCGTGACCACAGGGAACGGCGTCAGAACCGGCGTAACCACGCGTGACCACAGGGAACGGCGTCAGGATTCGCGTGACCACGCGTGACCACAGGGAACGGCGTCAGGAACGGCGTGACCACGCGTGACCACTGGGAACAGCGTCAGAACCGGCGTGACCACGCGTGACCACAGGGAACGGCTTTAGGATTCGCGTGACCACGCGTGACCACAGGGAACGGCTTTAGGATTCGCGTGACCACGCGTGACCACAGGGAACGGCGTCAGGAACGGCGTGACCACGCGTGACCACTGGGAACAGCGTCAGTACTCGCGTGACCACGCGTGACCACAGAGAACACCGTTAGGACCGGCGTGACCACGCGTGACCACAGGGAACAGCGTCAGGACCGGCGTGACCACGGGTGACCACAGGGAATGGCGTCAGAACCGGCGTAACCACGCGTGACCACAGGGAACGGCGTCAGAACCGGCGTGACCACGCGTGACCACAGGGAACGGCTTTAGGATTCGCGTGACCACGCGTGACCACTGGGAACAGCGTCAGGACTCGCGTGACCACGCGTGACCACAGAGAACACCGTTAGGACCGGCGTGACCACGCGTGACCACAGGGAACAGCGTCAGGACCGGCGTGACCACGAGTGACCACAGGGAACGGCGTCAGAACCGACGTGACCCCGCGTGACCATAGGGAACGGCGTCAGGACTCGCGTGACCACGCGTGACCATAGGGAACAGCGTCAGGACGGCCTGACAACGCGTGACCACAATAGAACAGCGTCCGGACCGGCGTGACCACGGACCACAGTTCACAGACGGGCTTGACCACACCTGCCTACAGAGTACACAATGTACACACGGGCAACGCGGCCAGATTCGGGCGTGACCACACGTGACCACACGTGACCATCGGGACCGTCCGTGTGTTGATGGCTGGAGTACCTGGAGGGGCTGTGACCACGCTCTTTGCCCCGTGACCCCAGTCCGTTTGGTTCTGCCTATAACGGTTTTCCTGGTGTTTTTCTGGCGATATATCGGCCCATTGAAAACGGGCAAGGATCTACCCGGGTCCTGGGGCCCGGCGTGACCACAGTATTGCGACGGCCTAAAAAACCCCAAAATCACTCCCGCACTCAACGTGTTAAAAATCCTCACTCAAGAAGGGCGAGGTTTCCCAATCCTCGCTCAAATAGGGCGAGATTTTTAAACTTATTGCTCTAATCAAGCGAGAAAACCACACCTCGCTCGCAAAGAGAGAGGGAAGATATCTCGCTCTCCTGAGGGCGAGGATCCTCGCTCTGGTATTTACAGTGTGCGCCCTACTCACGATGTAGTCCTCGGGCTTGGGGTTGTTGGTGATCCAGAGCCACAGGCGGTTGCAGAGCCAGCGCGCCTCCCCGCGACACGCGAGCTGACTGAACTGGCGGATCAGCCCGAGCGGGAGCCGGAACAACTGCAGGCGCTCCGTCACCGGCTGTAGCACCAGGAGAAGGACAAGTACCAGGCCAGCGTGCTCCCCCATGGGGCCCCGCCCCGCCCCGCCCCGCCCCGCCCCGCCCCGCCCCGCCCCGCCCCGCTCCGTGCCGCATCTCACCTCCGTCGTGTTGGTCACCGCGTTGAGCAGCGAGATGAAGTTGCCGTCGTTGTAGTACTGGGTGCTGGAGGGCGCCATGAGGAAGGCGGCGGCCACCTTGCGGTTGTAGGCGGGCTTCAGGGAGGCCATGATGAGCATCGACAGGGACCCCATGGAGTAGCCGAGGTAGAGGAGCTGCCGGTAGCGCGTCTTGGCCAGGATCATGTCGATGCAGGCCGGGTGGTCGTACAGGGCCCCGGTCAAAAATTCACATGGACGTTCACATGGTCATGTGATGGAATTCTCCAATGTGACAAACATGCAGTCACATGCAAATTTTGCATGTGAACACATGACTCGATCACATGAAGGTTTCACATGTGATGACACGCACCATGTGATCGAGTCATGTGTAGTTCGTATGTGATTGCGTCATGTGTAGTCCGCATGTGATCGCGCCATGTGTAGCTCGCATGTGAAAGAGCCATGTGAAGCATGCATTTGACTGTGTACATGGGGTAACTCCTATGTGAAACGTCTATGTGTAGCTCGTATGTGTGCTCTTGCATAATGCAACCCGGGGCCACGAGTACATGAGGAAGGGCAAAGGATGCCTAGCACCATCCTGCAGTACCAGCACAGCGGGGCGGGTCATCCGTGCTGGCCGAGCCGGTGCGGAGGCAAGAGCATGGGTAGGGAGCACGCGTGCCCCGGGGATTAACGAATGGGTTGCCTGCCTCACGGGCGCGGCACTCATGCCGCCTCTTTAGCGTCAACCCCGCGGCAAAAAGCGGACTAAGTATAACGCTAAGAATTTCAAATGTGGTAACAAGCGAAACGGTGTATGTGTAAAATCATTTCTTATGTGAATATCAAAATGTGTCATATATGGCATATGTGACAAAAATTAACAGTCCTGTTGCACATGCATCGATGACGACATATGTGGTGCTTCATGTGACCTTCAGTGTGGCCTCACATGAACTTACACATGGGGTAGAAATCTGCACATAAGCTGTCATATGTGATCGAAATATTCACATATGTCGACTCATGTGAAATAAATCTTCTCATGTGAAATCACATGTGATAAAAAGTGTATCATGTGATATCACATGATCCATCATGGGAGACCACATGGGTGTACACATGACATTGCATGTGAATTTTTGACCGGGGCGTGCTCGTGGAAGCTGCAGCAAGGCCCAGGGGCGGTCAGTGACGGCCATTCTGGCACCCGCTCGCATCCCGTTGGGTACGCCGGGCACGCCGTCGGGCACGCCGTCGGGCACGCCGTCGGGCACGCCGTCGGGCACCCTGTCAGACACCCCGGCGGGCACCCCGCCGGGCACTCCGTCGGGCACTCCGTCAGACCCCTCGTCAGGCACCCCGTCGGGCACCCCGTCAGACGCGCCGTCACCTCGTCCGGCACGCACCTGAACTTCCAGTACTCCGGGTCGTCCGTGGTGAGGCGGATGTGGTCCGGGGAGTAGATGGAGCCTCGGACGTTCGACATCCACACGTCGTAGCCGGCGTCGTACAGGCGGAACCCTGCGGGCCTCAAAGCTCACGTGACCAACCTGCGACCTGCGGCGTCCTCACTCAGGCTCCGGCGCCACCCGCGCGGTACCCACCCAGCCCGTGGTCGCGGCCTAGGTTGAGCCAGATGGGCGCGGCGCCCAGGTACGGGGTGGCCAGGTACACGGGCGGCCGTCCGGGGTTGGGGATGCGGTCCACCGTGAGCACGTAGCCGTCCTCCGTGAGCACCCGGTGCTGCTCGTACGGGTACCCCCACATGTCCAGCAGGTCCTTCTGCAGAACATGCCGAGACGGGACATGTCGGGAGTGAGTCGCGCGCGCGCGCCCGCAGGCCGTCCGAACGGTAAAAAAAAGTTCCATGTATTTCAAGACCCGGTCTTTGATCTTATAGAGAGCGCCAATGGCATCCAAGACCGGGTCTTGAAATAAGGGAATTTTTTTTTTACCGTGCGTAACACTTTACTCGACACTTACCGACGTTTTGGTGACGGGGCCGAACATGAATCTACTGGTGCGGTTGCCGGCGGCCTGCAGCCCGGCCAGCAGGACGAGCAGCAGGAGCGGCAGCAGGAGCAGCGGCAGCAGGGGCCGCAGCATGGTGGCGGGGCGAGGCGTGGCGAGGCTGTACTACACTATCCTGCTGTCCTGTTGTGTAGTGTCCCACCGCTCGTCTCGGCTCGGCGCGAGTGCGACGCTGGCTTGAATGCCATTACACTGTTGAAAAAAATGTCGTAAATTTACGACATATTCGTAGTTAAGTTTGTTAGCGACACATGTCGTAATTTTACGAACATGTTGTCATTTTACGATGTTCATAGAATGTCATGAAACATTTTTTGCACTTGGAAAAAGTACGTGTTCACAAACAACACAACGATGAGGATGTATTGAAACGACATGTGTTGTTAACAAACTTAACTGCGATTCTGTTGTAGCGTTACAACATGTTGGTAAGAACGTGTTCCTTAATGGACCGATACGGTTGAAATAGAAAGTGATAGAGCGTCTTTGCTCAGTTGGACAAATGCAACAAATGCTTTTGTAAACCAACAACACGGTCGTCACGGGTAGTGTCGTAAACTGACAACTATTTTTAACAGTGTACTCTGCTGCACTGCATCTCACTGCAGGTGTGGCGGGGCGGGGCGGGGCGGCGGAGGCGCCAAGAAACGAGAGAGGGAGAAAGAATGCGGCCCGGGCCGGCGCGTGTTCCTCTCTCACGCACTCGCGTGCGTTGCCGCTCTCTACCACGCGACTCTCGCCATTTAAGGGAGGCCGTGCGAAGCCATCCGTCGCCATTTTATCTTTTTTTTTCCGGCGTCGAAATGGCACCGGATATTTAGCGGGAAAATGCCGCGCCGCGCACTGGTCAGGTCGGTCACGTGATGAGACCCTATACGGTGGGTCATTACCGCACGACTAATTAGGTGTTTGCAAGTGCGGGGCGGGCTCGAGCAGCGGCAGTGCGGGGTGGGGCGGGGTGGGGCGGGGCGGGGCGGGGCGGCTACAAGTCGATGAGGATCACGCTGTAGGTGACGGCCGCCACCGCCATCTGAAATGAAGCGGAGTCTAGTCGTGGTGTATGCAGGCCAGGCGCTCTGCTGCCTTTGCATTGCTGCTCCACCGCCTCACCTCACGTCGCCTCGCCGCGCCCCGCCCCGCCGGGACGCTAATCAGCGAAACGCACTTTAATCCTCCCTTCCCCTCCCCGGCCCGGCCCCTCCCCTGACGAAAATGAGAGCATTCGCACAGGTTTTCGAAATGCTCTCAAGGCCATTTCAGAATGCCGCTGAATACTCCGAGAAACGCCTTGAGAGCATTCGTCTCCTTTTTTTGAAACACCAAGAGCATTCTGAAAGTGCCTTGAGAGCATTCGCAGAGACATTCAAAATGCTCTGAGAATGCTGTAGAATGCTGTGCGAATGCTGTAGAATGCTCTGAGATATGTGTCGATTGGTGTAGAATCCTCTGCGAATGCTCTCAGAATGCTCTCCGAATGGAGATGGGAGGAGTGGGGGTGGGGGCTGGAGGGGTGATGCGGGGGAAAGGGGGTCATGTGCACGGGGCATCGAGGGAGCGGGGGCGGAGAGGGGGAGGAGGGTGGAGTGGACCGTCACTAAATGTGTTTCAGCTCAGGGTCCGTCGCTAAACCATGTGAATTTTTTTTTTTCGAGAGGAGAGCTCTAATTGTTTCAATAACGTGTGCATAAAGAAATGCTATTGATCTGATCATCAATAATAATGCCTTTCGTCTTGTGTTCCCCTCTTTCTTCCTCTTCCTCCTCCCCCTTCCCCTCTTTCCCCTCTTCCTCTGCCTCCTCCCCCCTTCCCCTCTTTCCTCCTCTCCCCATCCTCCATCCGCCTTTAGGCCTCATGTTTGGCCGTGTCAGTCCTACTGGCCGCGAGATACGCGTTTTGTTGGCAGTGCCGGGATTCGAACCCTCAGCCATGCCAACTCAGCGCTCACGCTTCGGTCGGAACCTACTGAGCTACGGAGCCATGTGCGGGCGGGTCGTTCTGCGCCGCACCACATTGAAACGCTGCCTGGTGTCCTGCCCCGCCTCCCCTCCCCTCCCCCTCCCCTCACCCCCCTGCAGTGCAGTTTCGAGGGCCCCCGGCCCGGCGGGGCGGCAAGCAGTGGTAGGCCTGCGTTGAGGAAAGACGAGTCAATGACACGAAACTTCCGGAGGAACAAAAGGCTGACCTGCCTAGCACACAGTGGTCGAAGCCGGGATGGGGGCCCTGGACCGGGCGTCCACCGATGACGAGGGTATGACAGGCGCTAAGCCACTCGGAGGCGGGTGACGAATTGAACGTTCTTGATACGCGCACCTTTTCGCATAAGCTAATTTACATTTAACATCTGGTGAGACTTTCGTCTTGCTGACTGCAAACTGATTTCAATGACATCAAACGGTATTAAAATATTTTAATTCCTACTCAACTTAAAACGTTATATAAATTTTGAGCGCTGACGGTCTGTGAAAGGAGGCCTACAAAATGTGTTTCTCCAATTTTATTTCTTTACGCAGTTTCGTCTGGGTAGGTTTCGTGTGAGTTAAGGAGAGGCGTAAAGGCTGCGTTTTCTACGGAGTTTTTAAAACTGCGCAGCTACAATGTAGAAGTTGAGGATATACTGAGAGTTTCACAGATATCTGAGAGAATCGACTCGTGTCTCTTCGCGCACCTCAGGTCAATTTAGCCGAGAATGACCAAAACACCACATAATTGCAGAAAAACTACTAGCAGCGTGCAGAGAGTGTGCGAAAAATATATTGGCCCCCTCTCCCGCGCCATTAGTATGTAGAGTCACCTATTGCGACAGCATTCCACAGCATTCGTGAAATGTTTCCTAACACATTCCAAGTCATTTTGCACAGCATTCTAAACATATAAGTTAAGGACATTCAGAGAGGTTTTAAGAATGCTGTGAGAATCTCCTCCAGTCGCTTTGCGTAGCGTTCCGAACATACAGTTGAGGACATTCCAAGAGGTTTTCCGAATGCTGTGAGAATCGACTTGAGACGTTTTGCGCAGCATTCTGAACATATAAGATAAGGGCATTCCGAGAGGTTTTCCGAATGCTGTGAGAATCGACTTGAGTCGTTTTGCACAGCATTCTAAGCATGTAAGTTGAGGACATTCCGAGAGGTTTTAAGAATGCTGTGAGAATCGACTTGAGTCGTTTTGGGCAGCATTGTGACTCATTTTAAACGCCGGTGTTGAGAGCATTCCGAGAGGATTTGCAAATGCCGTGAGAATCCTCTTCAGAGCATTCCTACCGGTTTCTGAGGCGTTTCAGGGCAACAGCATTCTAAGAGCATTTGTGAATCCTGTAGAATGCTGCAGAATGCTCTGCGAATGCTCCCAAATGCTCTGAGAATGCTCTTATCCATTCACGATTTTCGTCAGGGTCCCCCTGTCCTCCCCTCCTCTCACCGCGTGCAGGAGGCGGCCGTCGAGGACGAACAGCCCACAGACATGGAACCGGACCCGCAGGCTACGTAGCGGCGTGCACTTGTGATTGTCACGCCACGACCAACATGCCGTCGGCCCCCGAGACGGGTCGGGGCTCTCAGTAGCCCACTCGCTCCGACCCGAAGAACCTTGCAATGGTTGTGGGCATAGGCCAGGCAATTTAGTCCGGTTCCGTTTAGATGGTCGCCCGTTTTACTGTATGATTGATACAGGAAGTGACGTTAACATTATGCAGGCCAGCTCCGCTGTGACCTACGTCGCTGAAAACGTGACGAATCTAAAAGCGATCAATAGCACACCTGTCCCCGTCTTAGGACGAACTCTCCTCGAATTACAGTACGGAGCTAATAAATCCGTAGAGGTCGAATTTCTTATAGCGGCCTCTGACTTCAATTTACCATGCGAAGCTGTATTGGGGCTAGAGTTTCTGGACAAATATGGTTGTGTCTACGACGCCGGGAACCGTAGACTAAAGTCGTCCGTTTTAGGACTAGACGCCAAACTGGTACCACTTAAGTGTGCCCGTTATTCTCTTTATGGCGTCAGTTGGCCCAGCTCTTTAGCTGCTTTGGTGGATTGTACCACGCGTGCTACGCGGGTACCAACAATGGGTTTTGGGGAGTTTCAAAATGAAAATCGCCTGGACAGCGATGGAGGAGATGTCCCAATCAGGGATTTTTATAGGGAATACCTCGTCTCAGTCAATCAAGACGAGGTAGTGCAAGGCCGAACAGAGCGCAATTTTTGGGCCCCCAAGGCAAAGAATTTGGCTGCTTCGCTGCGTATGAACAGTCCATGTCGCCTTGT
>JAWJED010000029.1:1212452-1236452 GCA_033675135.1 Frankliniella intonsa | reverse complement strand
TCTTTGTTACTGTTAAGGTGCCCCCACATTATATTTTGAAATGACAATTCCGGCAACAGCACCAGTTGGAAACTTTGTTTATTTAAATGATGTCACCAAAGTTAGGTTCTTTTCTTTCATTAAAGAAAATACATTATCCTGTTCCCCTGTCTGCACTTAATTATGTTGCATTCACTCAACATTTATTCATTCCTAATTTATTATTTAGGAAAATATGGATAGGCTTTGGGTTTAGGTTAGGACGTTTGAGAGGGGTAGAGCCAAGCGAAATAATTTAAAAATCCCTCCTGTCTTCTAATCAACAAGTGGGCGGGGCGGGGTGGGGTGGCGGACTCTAGCGGCCGGCAACCGCGGCAATACAACACGCCGGAGTTTCGATATGCGCTATGGGAGAAAAGGGAAACGTGATCCTGTAACGCTTGAGTCGCAATTTCACCGTGCATTTGACTTTCAAACACAATGGAAACTGTGTCCCTAGCTTAGAATCGCATAACACCGTGAAAGCATCAGTCTGAAGTCGAAGTTTGATGGTAGGTGGTCCAAACTTCATACGAGGCTAGAAAGAATCAAATTACATTTTCCTCTCGCCAATCGTACTTGACCGAATTATTTTGCTTTATTCGTTCTTGGCTATTTTTTTTGCGATAATTTGTTAGTTGGAGATTCTGTTCTGTCTTTGGAGGTGCGGTCAAGATGATATCAGGTTTGTTATTGATCACATAACCTATTCTTGCTCACAAGTTTTGTATTAGTAATATTATTTCAACTATTGTTTCAGTGTGCTGGGAAATGGAAGTGAATTATTCCTGCTAAAAGTTTTTTCTAGTCTACTACTGTAAACAGCTGATAACAGTGCATGTTTCATAAGATTTTTGATGTATGCTGACCAATTTTTGTTATCAAGTGGAGTCAAGAAATGATCAGGTTTTGTGTTATAGTAAACCACCTCTTGCTTATGCTTTGCTTCCAGTTTTCTATCTTAACTGAAATTTTTCATCTACTTCTGTTTCAGGCGTCATGGAAATGGAGCCAAATTATTTTTGTTCCAAGTGCAAAATTATTGTGGAAGGTGGGATGAACGCTTTTCATGTGCACATGCGAACACCAGACCATGTACCACCGTATGTTTGTGGTCATGCAGATTGTGCCAATCAGTATATGCATCTTTCATCTTTCTATAAACACGTCAGAGACCGCCATGCAAACTTCAGGCCCGAATATGAAGATGTCTCAATGGAATTGGAAGCAGCTCGGGAGTATCCTTCAGTTGATGAAGCTGATGAAGTAGAAGAAGCAGTAAATAGTGCTGTGGTTGATGAATCAGCTTCTGAAAATGTTTCTAATGTGGTTAAACCAGTGAAAAAGACTGTGAATTTGGCTAGAGCTGCAGAGCGAGTTGTGCTTAACCTCAGAAGTGGTGCCTACATGACAATGTCTGCACTTCAAGCTGTTCAAAAAGAATCCTTCACCCTTATGCAGGAGACATCAAACCATTTAAAATTGCATGTTGAAGAATTCTTGAATAATCCCGATAAAACTAAATTAGATGAAGATAACCTTTTGAAAGCTTTCTCCCTGGATGACCCTTTTAAACATATCAAAACAAAATCTCAACAAATGAAAGTATTTTCTGAAAAGTATGGTTTGCTCGAGCCTCAAGAAATGTTTTTGGGATTCGGCTTTGATTCCCGACAGCATCCAAAACGACCTCGCCTAGAAACACGTCAAGTAATGAAATCTTTCCAATATGTAAGCATCAAAGATATTTTAAAATCTGTGTTATCTGACCCAGTGCTACGAGATTTGATCGCCAAAGAGAAGAAAAGTGATGATGGGTACATGAGGTCATTTAAAGATGGTACTTTGTATGAAGATATGCCCCCAGAACTCAAAGATGCCATAAGGATAGTGCTGTATGTTGACGATCTTGAAATTACCCAAGCCTTATCACCGGCAGCTGGTGATTATAAAATAGCGGGCATCTACTTTGGCATTCAGAACCTCCCGGCAGAGCTGAATGCAATGTTGACTTACATATTTGTCACTGCATTGGCCTTTGCAGATGATGCCAAAAATGAAAAGGTTTGGGAGCCTTTCCTCAATGACATGAGAGAGCTGGAAACCCATGGAATTGATGTAATAATTGATGAGCAACGAGTTAATTTTAAGGCTGTCCTGATTGCTCAGATTGGCGACTCACTGGCAGCGTCAGAGGTACTTGGTTTTCGTAAGTCTTCAGCAAATAAATTTTGTCGCTGGTGTTATATTGACAGACATGAAATGTGGGAAGATGGTTGTAAGCTGGGAGAATCAAGAACTGCAGAAAAACATGTGGATGATGTTTCAGCAGCAGGTGAAAGTGAGGCCAACAGGACCGCATCTGGTGTTGATGGACCATCTATGTTGAAAGGATTGTCACTTTTCAATCCTGTTGGATTCTCCATCTTTGATGTGTTTCATGACTTATTACAAGGAATCAACAAAATGGAAATTAAATTGGCTTTAAGGCACTATGTGTGTGTTAAAAAGTATTTCACGCTTGAAGAGCTCAGGTCTCGTGTTCAATTTTTTGATTATGGCTTTCCTGACAAGAAGAACAAGCCCCGTGCCAACTTTACTTTAGATTATTTAAGAAAACTTGACTCTTACAACCTGCATCAAACTGGAGCCCAAGTATGGTGTCTTGCAGAGCCTTTCCTTTCTTGTTTGCTGATTTAGTGCCAGACGACGATCCATTTGTGAAACTGATAAGTTACTTAAATCAGATAATGACTATTGTATTCTCGCATGCAATCTCTGCAAATGACATAACTAGGCTGGAGCAACTTATTAAAAATCACCACAAATTATTCCAAGAGATATTTCCTGGTCAAGCTGAAGCCACTGTGGAGACTGAAGCAACTCAAAGTAATGAAGTCATTGAGCATCAGCAAGAAGAAGAAATTGATGATCCTGGGTTTCAAGATTTCTACACTGATTCTGATGATGAAGTTGTTGAGCCACAACATAACACTGCAAGTGGAGAAGTTGCGGGTCCTAGCACTCAAAATAAGAGGAAGCAACCAAAAGTTATTCGAATGATAAACAAACATCATCACATCCTCCATTACCCTGAGATAATTAAGAAGTTTGGTCCTCTTGTCTTGTACTGGTGCATCAGATATGAAGCTCGGCACTTATTTTTTAAGATAACAGCAACAATATCTCACAATTACAAGAATGTTTTAAAAACTTTGATGGAGGTCTTTCAAATGAAGATTGCAGCTGACAAACAACAAGATACAAACCGTCTCGTCTTGGGAATCAGAGGGACAAAGATGGATACTGTGGAAACTTTCCCTCATCAACAGCTCTTGTTGGACATTGGTCTACAGGCCTCCTCTACTGTCTACAGTGTACAACATGTGATATTGAATGGTGTAGATTACAGACCTTATCTGTTTGCCGTTATTGCATTGCAAAGGGTTGGATACCATCCCAAGTTCACCCGCATTGACGCCATTTATGTCTCTGAAAATCAAGAAAATGTGTACTTTGTTACCACAGATTGGAGGACTGTACGCTTTGAAGCTAAATATTGTGCATACGAAGTTGAACCTCTGGATGCTTCCCCTGTCATCAGAACTCCTTCGTGTTTTCCAACCTACCGCCTTCTGGCTACTTGGAAACGTTATGATTCTACTAAACTGTACTTGGCTCCAAGAACAATTGCTTGAGTTGAGTTGAGGATTCACCATTACATATTCCTGAACTTCTCCTGGTTTTCTATTTATTCCTGTTATGTGTCAAAACTTATTTGTTTGTTGTATATTTGCATTTAAACATAATGTGAAAGATAGTTGATGTCTTACTGAATACATTCATTTTGTTGTGAGAATGTAGACATTTTCATCTTAGA
The DNA here is from genome assembly GCA_033675135.1 of Frankliniella intonsa. Classification (NCBI taxonomy): domain Eukaryota; kingdom Metazoa; phylum Arthropoda; class Insecta; order Thysanoptera; family Thripidae; genus Frankliniella; species Frankliniella intonsa. The sequence goes on along the minus strand of JAWJED010000029.1, from coordinate 1,232,554 downwards.
GGTTTCATTTTTGCAACATTATTTGCAATTTCCAATTTTAATTTATGACAAACTTTCAGAATCTAGTTCTAAGTATGAGCCAATATTACACTATTTTACCTCTGAACAATGGTCTGAAATGGATGAATATGAAAAAGATGTCATCTTAACACAGTATAATAATTATTTGCAAAGAATAGAACTTGGTAAGTTCTGGTTGTTTAATTGAAATTAATGTTATTCTTATTGTGTGGCATGTTTTAGTTGTCTCTTTTTCAGGTATTGGCATTAGTAACCCACCATGGTTTATGGTTAGAATAGAGAAGGAAATTCCATCCAATGATGACAACACAAATTGGGTACAAAAGAAAAATAAAGTTTCAAAACAATGCAAGGATAATGATGAATGGGTTCCAGAAAAAAATGTTAAGGTATTATATTTTCTTAATTACAGCACATTTGCTGCTACATTGTTTCCTCTGCCTATTTATTTTTTGATTGATAATTGATTTCTATTTTTCTTCTCTTTAGCCACGTTTCCACAGAACAGCACATATATGCCCAAACTGTAGAGAAGCTTTCTCCTCAAAACGTCTTTATGATAAGCATTCATGTGATACTGCTGGTGAGAATGCATGTGTTTTGTACTTGAGAGCCATTTTAAGATGTCATATCTTGTGTGTTTGTTATCTATTTAAACTGTCACTTGTGTGTTACTTTTTGGTGCAAACCAAGTAGGATTTCCTCTCCAAATACTATTGTTGTCACGTCGTGAACAAGTTCCTAATTTCTGTTTCTCTTTTTACAGCACAAGGCATTGCTGGGCGACATCTCATGGACATGAATGATAGTGACCTACAGGAAATGGGTATTAAGAAAGGCTCTCGCCTGGATATATTAAGGACTATTAAAACTGCTAATAATTGCAACAAAATAGTAAGTACCCGTACCAACACCAAGATCATGATAACTTGCATGTCTAACACATCATAAATAGATTTATTGTCAAACATCCATCCTTATATTGGATTGTTTGTTTCACTTACAGAGAATTGAGCCAGCAAATGTTAACAGCGAGACAAGTCGACCATCTCAAGTTACCAGTAGCAAGGTAAATTCTATTTATTGCTAATTTGAAATACTTATGTTTTTAAAGGGTTGTTGTTAAAATTTTAAAAAGCCTTGAAGGTATATTAGAGTTGGTTTGTTCCAGAAACCAGTTTCAATGCAGGGTTCACCAACTCCCTGTGGTTCAAGAAGTAATATGCAGAGCCCAGGATTTTGTCCTTCTAGTCCATCTCTCAGTTTTGAGCACAGCTCTCCATCAATGCTTCATTCAAATTCTGCTGAGAGGGTAACTTTTGAATCTATCTATACATCTAAATAAATTGAAACAAATAAGTGCTATCTTGTGCTTGTCTTGAATCATTTTAAATCTACGAATGTCTTGATATTGTCTGTTATTACAGGATACTCCCCACAATCTGGAGTCAAGAAAGAGTTGCCAATTATCTTACTTTGAATCAAGAAACCATTCTAGTGTGTATCAACAACATCCACAAGCCAGTAATAATGAGGTAATATGGTCCTGTCCAAATTTAAGTCAAAGCCTTTTTAAATATGCACAAAATATACCATCTGTAGGATTTGGAACTAATGCGGTTTTGGGTTACTTACAGAGTCATCGACCAGCAGGTTTCAGCTCATTGGGGAATGAGACGCATACTTTTGGAACGCCTGAGAACAATTTAAGTGGAAGGTCAATCCAGGGGTCAAGAACAGGGATGTTGCCTCCAACCAATGGAATGGTATGTGTATGTTAGATAAATGAATCATTTCTTTTCACTAGTTTTCTTGGTTTATCATTCATTGTCTAATACAAAGTCTTCTTTATCTCTTATCAATCAGATTCCTTCAATATCACGTACCGGCTGTCAATCACCAGTGTTTTCATCATCTACATATCCTAATGATCTGAATTTTGACCCAATGGTAACTATTGAATCAGTTTGTGTTTTCAAAGTGAGAGAATCTAAAACCAGAGAGGCAGTAACCTAACTCTGTATTAATGAAGCATGTTGCTTATTTTACAAAATCATGTTCCTAACTTGTCAAGCCACATCTTGTGTTTTGAGATTAATATCCAAATTGTTCCTTCTAGTCAACTTTGTGGCTCTGAAAACTTATATCTTGAAATTAACTCGAAACATTGTCCCTTTGGGGTTTCAAACTAATATGTATTTGTGTTACTTGCAGAGTAATCGACCGGGAGGTTCCATCTCCAATTTCTTTGGGGGTCCAGCTCGTACTTCAGGATTGCCCGAAAACCAGTTCATTGGTCAGACCAGCTCTGGGTCAAGATCAGAGATGTTGCATCCACAGCATCCAACCAATAGAAAGGTACTTGTGTTCTTTAAATGATTCATTTCTCTGCAAATATTCAGGCTCTTTTTTCTAGTTGACTTTCTTTGTTATTCATTGTCTAATACAATGTCTTTATTTTTTTTCTGGGAACAGGATCCTGCACCATTTGATACCAGCTATAATTTATGGCTGACTTCATCTACAGTTCCCTGTGATTTGAGTTCCGACTCTACTTCACAAATGACCGAGAACAATTTAGGTGGAAGGTCCAGCCATGGAGTCAAGAACAGGGATGTTGCCTCCAAACAATGGAATGGTATGTGTATGTTAGATAAATGAATCATTTCATTTCTCTTTACTGGTTTTCTTTGTTTCTAGCTTGTCAAGCCACATCTTGTGTTTGGAAATTAATATCCAAATTGTTCCTTCTAGTCTACTTAGTGGCTCTGAAAACTTATATCTTGAAATTAACTCAAAATCAAAACATTGTCCCTTTGGGGTTTCAAACTAATATGTATTTGTGTTACTTGCAGAGTAATCGACCGGGAGGTTCCACCTCCAATTTCTTTGGGGGTCCAACTCGTACTTCAGGATTGCCCGAAAACCAGTTCATTGGTCAGACCAGCTCTGGGTCAAGATCAGAGATGTTGCATCCGCAGCCTCCAACCAATAGAAAGGTACTTGTGTTCTTTAAATGATTCATTTCTCTGCAAATATCCAGGCTCTTTTTACTAGTTGACTTTCTTTGTTATTCATTGTCTAATGCAATGTCTTTAATTTCTTTCTGTGAACAGGATCCTGTACCACTTGATACCAGCTACAATTCACGGTCGACTTTGTCTACAGTTCCCAACGATTTGAGCTCCCACTCTACTTCAGAAGTGCCTGAGTACCAGAGAAGTGGACCGTCAGGCCACCATGCTGGAGCTAACTTAACACCTCGACCACCTCCAACCAGAAGAAAGGTACATATTCTTTAAAGAACATCTATCTTTACTTATATTTCAGTCCTTTCACCTGTTGACTTGCTTTGGTTTTCATTGTCTAACACAGTCTTCTGTTTCCTACTTACAGAGTCCTGCACCAGTAGCTACAAGCTCTGTATCATCTCTGACCTCATCTTTAGTTAGTGATTTAAATTCTGAGGAAAGGGTAAATAGCCATAACTCTCAAACAAATTACACAATTTATATGTAATATTTTACCATCTATTATTGTTTAAATTTATTTTCTTTTAAAACTTTATTCAGGTGAATGAGCTGGTTCAAAAAGCTGCCAAGAATTTAAAACTTGTTAGTCCTCCATTATGTTTTGATCCATTTAATTTATATTGAAAGATGTGAGGATTGTGTGTAACATTTATTTTTTCTTTCAGGGATTGGATATATTGACTATTTTGCGTTCATCTCGCAATGGTACTTTGATTGCTAATTCTTTAGAAACTGACGGGTTTGTAGACGACAAGGCTCGTAAATTAATGGCTAGCATTCTAGTGAATTATCTGAATAAATCTGGGTAAGTTTTCTGTATTGTTTTAGAAACTCCTAATATTGTTGTCATTATTTGAAGTTTCAGTCAACTCTATTACTATTATTTTTCAGATTGGATGCTAACCCAGTTTTGATGAGAGAAGAAATAGCAATCCTTATTTGCCTTAATTATCCTAAAATGAGGAAGAAGCTCACCAAGAGATTAGACATGCCATGGGTTAGCATCTGTGCCTTGCAGCTTTTCTCTTTTTTCTTTCATATTGTCATGAGACTTTTTTTATCTCTTTCCTTTTTTTTTTCCTTTTTTTATTTTTATTTATTTATTTAAATTTTAATTTCATCATTTTGTTTTGTTTTGTAGCATCACTGGTTTAATGCCAATACTAACACTGGCTTTTTAGAAAATGCCAATGTGGGCTATCAGCGATCTGAAAAAAAGTTGACTGGGAAAGGTACAAGAAGGTCTACTAAAACCCCTGGTGCTCCCAGATTGCTGGTAGAACTGCCCACAAACAGACATGATGCTGTTGATGAGAGTGATCCCGACCCACCAGAGTTCACTCGAAATGTATGTTTATCTTAGTTTGTTGAATGTTCAATAACAGACTGTTATGAAACCTATGTTCATTTCAACTTGGTTTTTAGGTTACTGAAGCAAGAAATCTTCTAGCTACCCTGAATGAAAAACCTAACATCCTGGATCTGATGCAGAAAACCTTTGAGAGGAGAAGAAAAGAGCTTGAATTCAAGGAGTTGTCGCCAGCGTGGACTCTAAACCAATATGTTCACTTCCTGTCATTTGGAGGAGAAGTGGTAATGATATGAACTGAAAATTTTTTCACCAAGACTTAATTTTGAAATATTATTTATTATTATTATTAAGGTTTTTTATTTTCAGATTGAGCAAGAGTTTAAATTAATGCATCCTAATTCTGCATCTTTGTTCTTGAGAACATTTTCTTTGGACTATGTTCCTAAAATTCTGAAGCTCGCAAGAAATGAACCTACCAAATACGGAGAGCTCTATGACTACTTTGGAGATGGTATATATCAGTGTGCAGTATTTTCCTAACTCCTCTCAAATGTTTTACTATTTGATGCCAAACTAAATCTCATTTTCATCGCTGTTTCTAGAAGTACTGAATGCATTGCTGGTCCTTGGAAAGATGCTTCCTTGCCCCAGGCGAACATATGCCCATGAAGAAAGACAACCACTTCACGCCAATAAGGCAGACTTAATTCACGTCATCCCTGTAAGTACGGAATACACAACATTCATAATTCATTGTTGTTCTAGTGTTGTCCTCAGTCTAATTTAGTGTATTCCTCTTTCTTTTGTTTAGTTGGGCTGTGATCCCAAGACCGAAGCAGATAAAAGAAGGGCTTCAGTCAACTACCCATTACAGCCACACTTGATGATTCAAGGGCATCCGAGGGCACTAGGAAAAATGCATATCGTGTGTGGAAATGGTGATCTCTTTGAACTGCCTCGTCAGGCCTCTCCCACTAATGCAGTTGACCTGCTTTTCAAAACGTACTTTGCCCTTCATCTGCATTATCCATTGGGATGGAAAAATGTTTTCCGCTTTCTACAAGTTCATGTCTATGAAATCCCATTGGGAAACAATCGAGAATCTGCTTTTGATTCTGTGTTTATGAAAATCAGAAACACCTCTTTGTAATTTCTTAATATTTCTGTTCTCTGTTTTATTGTGTCTCAAGATTCATTCTTTTCATTATTTTTAAGAGTTTTAATCAATTAATTTGTAAATTGGTACTATAAAACTGTGATATTATTTTATTTGATGAGACAAGAGGCAAGGTTACTCGAGATTCATTCTATTTACTATTTTTGTACATGGTTATTTTATAAACTATCTGTCTAATGTAGATGGTTTAATTGGTACAATAATAATGTAAGTTTATTTGTTTTGATTAGACAAGATAGCACAAGTTTACTCATACTGGTAGATCATTTTGTCTACTGTTATATTTTTTTGTTGTGTTTCATAAAGAGAGATTTTAAGTAGTTACTTCTTATATTTTTTTTATTAAAGTCTGTTTCTCACTAATTTTAAGTTTTTAACTTGCTGTCACTTGCAAGAGACTAACGCCTTTTCTGCAGCCATGTTCTCCATATGTCAAGAAAATGTGTCTTGTCTTTCCTGTAATAATTTGACCAATACAATTTTTCTAAAACAGCTGATATTTAGGATTCTTTTTTTTAAACTCTATTTCAGCTGCTACACTTCTTGGTTGGGTTGAATAGTGTTATAAAATTAATCTTTTGTCTACTGTTTTGTATTTCTTTATTATGACTTACGTTTTTATTTTTATTTTTATTTAGGAAATTAGGAATGGAATGGTTCAGTTGTGGCGCCTCCACAATGGAGGTGGAGCAAAGGAGAGCGCCTGCGACACACTGGATAGGCCAACCCGCCAAGCACTTGTGTGAAGTTGACGGCCTACCTGGGGAGCGCCTGCGACACACTGGATAGGCCAACCCGCGAAGCACTTGTGTGAAGATGGCGGCCTACCCGGAGCCCAAGCGCAGAGGAAACACGAATTGAATTCCGGGTGCCCAAATTTTCGTGCCGTCACCTCCTCAAGACTTCATTGTGGGGGCACCTTAAGTTTCTCTATTAACTGGCATTTGGAGCTATCTGATGTTGAATGATGCTGAGATTGCTTAAAGTAAGTTAAACTTTAGAAAACTGGCCTTATATTTCTACAGACAGTTTAATAAAGGTCACACTACTTAAAAGCTTATCCTCTTTTCATCACATTCCAGGTCGCTCGTTCTAATCCCCGGAGATTTTTTCATCACTGATGACAGTTTCTGCAGACAGAAAAATGTAAAGAATACTTTCAGATCTCCAACAATCATAGTATTGGAAGGAAAGAGAGATTTAGGATTACAGAAGTGAATACAGGTTAGCATTTTCAAAATAATACAACTATGACAAGTTTTGAGAAAGCTTAACTCTTTATTTGTTTATTTCAGGAAGCAAGTTGGATGCATCAAAAATATTATTTTTCATGTTTGTTATTACTACTGTCCATCAAGTGCAAAGGAGATTTGCAGAGAAATCTACAAGGGTAGAAGTTTTCTAACCGCCTCCCTGGGTAGGCAACCGACATTAACCTATGCATGGATGTATGGCTGGCTTGCCTACCCAAGCTTCTGCAGGCGTCAGATGCTCTTTGCTTTTTAGCTTCTATAACTAAAGACTCAGTGATTACTTTGGTGAGTAAAATTGAAAATCATGTAATTTGTCAGTGACATACAAATGGGTACCACTTAAAACGCGTTCCTTGTCCCAATTAATTTTGGTTTGTTTGTTTTGTGCTTACAGTTCTGTCATCAGTTCTAGTGCATTCAAATGTGAAGGAAGGAAATTTTGTAAGCTGAGCAAGATGTTCCTGAAATTAAGAACAATATACACAATATTACAATATCGCCAAAGTAGGATATATTATTTCTTTCCTATTTCTTTCTTCAGCCTGCAATAGGAAGGGGTTGGAGAACACTAGTAACATTTTTCCAACAGATTAACTAAGTGGTTCTCTACAAGTGTCTTATTTAAACCCTGATTACGTTTGCCATACCTATTTTGTACCTTCTCAAAGTACAGGGTACAGGAATGAAAAGGATTGCTCCTGATAAATAGACCGTACCGTGAATCAAGTAAAAAATATTGATACTGGTTAGCAAATTCAGCATTGAAGATAAGATCATATTTTATTGTTAAATTAAGATTTTCCGCTAATTTATGGAATAATTGAAATTTTCTTGCGAAGAACTAGTTCGTAACAGCTCTTTTTTTTCTTACGAATGACTTCTTTGCAAGCTTGCGAAGAATTGGTTCGTAAGCTTGCGAAGAATTTATTCGCATTACAATGCTTCAAAATTCTTCGCAGCCTACGAACAAAATAGTTTGTAATACAAACACATTCTTCGCAAGCTTTTAACAGTGTACCCATGCTCTTGCGTCCGCACCGGCTCGGCCAGCACGGATGAACCGCCCCGCTGTGCTGGTACTGCAGGATGGTGCTAGGCATCCTTTGCCCTTCCTCATGTACTCGTGGCCCCGGGTTGCATTATGCAAGAGCACACATACGAGCTACACATAGACGTTTCACATAGGAGTTACCCCATGTACACAGTCAAATGCATGCTTCACATGGCTCTTTCACATGCGAGCTACACATGGCGCGATCACATGCGGACTACACATGACGCAATCACATACGAACTCACTCGATCACATGGTGCGTGTCATCACATGTGAAACCTTCATGTGATCGAGTCATGTGTTCACATGCAAAATTTGCATGTGACTGCATGTTTGTCACATTGGAGAATTCCATCACATGACCATGTGAACGTCCATGTGAATTTTTGACCGGGCGCTCATCGCTCACAGCTCATCGATGGGGTCTCACAGGGGTTCCAGGGTATATCAGGGGTGGGATGCGGACTGAATCGGTGTGAAACAGCTCGAGACACACCATGCGAGAGATTTCCCTCCCCAAACTCATGTATTTGCCAAAATTTCCCTGAAAATGAGCCGATGAGCGGCTCATCGCTCCTCATTCCCTCCTCATTTTCGCTCGTTACGAGGTCCCACTGAATACTTAGCCCTTCGGAATGTCTTAATTTGTTAGAAACTTACTCAATGCATGATTTAAGACTGATTTTACCCTCACAAACCAAATACTTCGCGATATTTCGTTAAAAATGAGCGGCGCGGAGGCGCGCGAGAGCCAAGAAAGTAGTCCCGAGACCCGGACGAAGCGGGCGGGCTATCTGCCTTTGTGGCCCGCGTCTACCGTCACCAAATAAATAAAAATACGAAAATAAATCAATTTTTGAGATGCAGAACACAAAATTCACCCGCCGCGGGGCCGTGGGTGTGAGTCCGTAGGAACAGCGTGGACGTAGTTCTCCTACTACCCGAGAGATGGCTCTGCTCTGGGGCCGCCGCGGTCGACCAATCAGAGGCCGGACCAGTGTAAAAGCGGCCAACGGACGCCGATTCGAATCGTTTGTGCGTGTGTTCGTGCATTGTTGCTGTTGCAACGGCTTGCGAGGCTGAACCAGCTCAACCGTCGCGTAGCTTATTAGAAAGGCTTGACAGGCCCATCCGTTGCGGACTCCGTTGGTGGTAGACGAGATACGAGATAGAGGCAGGTAAGTTTTAAATAACCAATATTTTCTTATAATTATCGCGACGAAAGCGCCGGTTCCTGATTTCCTGATTAATTTATTTTTACACTTGTCTTCGCGGGGGTTCCTTTTCACATCGTAAAGTTCGTGCCTCCAAGTTGATGAAATTTTGTGTTCTTTGGACTCTGAAATTCGTAAGGGTATTTTTCTGACACGGTTTCACGGCAAGTGAGCGGCCCGCCCGCAGTGGACCTTTAAACTTTTCCTCCGGCCATTAGGACACGCCCTCCCCCTCCCTCTCTCCAACCTCCAACCTGTTGATAAACTGAGCCTCTGAGGTCGTCTGCTGGACTGCGTGCTGCGTGCCGTCGCGGGTTCACTTTTGAGAAATGTACAAGGGTTTCACAGGTGGTAGTTCAGCCCAAGGAGGTGGAAGCGGCCTCTCAGATAAGTACAATCATCGTCTGTGTTGTGGTCACGGCTGCTTGCACCCTGTGAGGAGAGGAATGTGTTATCATAGTTTCTGATGTCGGTGCTCTCTTCTAGCAGCATCAAGACTGCAACTGGTTGTGGTTCATGTTTGAATGTTTTCTGGCTGTTTGGTCTTTGCAGGAAAAGGGTTGGAGCGGTGGTGAACTTCTTAAAATTCTATCCTATTCGAATAGCATTCTAAGGCGTGGTCTACTTCTTCTGGTTCTATCTTGTTGCGTAATGGTTTCATTTTGTGCTGTGCGTGAGCTTTTATTAGCATGCAGTAATGTCCACGTTTGGGTGTTGTGTTATCATAGTTTCTAATGCCGGAGATCTCTTCAAGCAGCATCCCGGTCAAAAATTCACATGGACGTTCACATGGTCATGTGATGGAATTCTTCAATGTGACAAACATGCAGTCACATGCAAATTTTGCATGTGAACACATGACTCGATCACATGAAGGTTTCACATGTGATGACACGCACCATGTGATCGATTCATGTATAGTTCGTATGTGATTGCGTCATGTGTAGTCCGCATGTGATCGCGCCATGTGTAGCTCGCATGTGAAAGAGCCATGTGAAGCATGCATTTGACTGTGTACATGGGGTAACTCCTATGTGAAACGTCTATGTGTAGCTCGTATGTGAATCGAAATATTGCATGTGAATGGCCTTTGTGAGGAGACGTTCGCATTACAAGTAGAATGATAAAATTTAATTTGTTTTAAGAGAATTTCCTATCCCTTTATCTTTCACTCTAACATATATAATTAATTTTAATAACAGTTTTATTGTTAAAAAAAATGCATCTCACATGGGTGCAGAGTGCGGCCGGGGCGTTGCCAGGGCCAGGGGCGGGGGCGCCCCAAGCCTCAAATCCTTGCATAATGCAACCCGGGGCCACGAGTACATGAGGAAGGGCAAAGGATGCCTAGCACCATCCTGCAGTACCAGCACAGCGGGGCGGGTCATCCGTGCTGGCCGAGCCGGTGCGAAGACAAGAGCATGGGTAGGGAGCACGCGTGCCCCGGGGAGTAACGAATGGGTTGCCTGCCTCACGGGCGCGGCACTCATGCCGTCTCTTTAGCGTCAACCCCGCGGCAAAAAGCGGACTAAGTATAACGCTAAGAATTTCAAATGTGGTAACAAGCAAAACGATGTATGTGTAAAATCATTTCTTATATGAATATCAAAATGTGTCATATATGGCATATATGTGATAAAAATTAACAGTCCTGTTGCACATGCATCGATGACGACATATGTGGTGCTCCATGTGACCTTCAGTGTGGCCTCACATAAACTAACACATGGGGTAGAAATCTGCACATAAGCTGTCATATGTGGTCGAAATATTCACATATGTCGACTCATGTGAAATAATTCTTCTCATGTGAAATCACATGTGATGAAAAGTGTATCATGTGATATCACATGATCCATCATGGGAGACCACATGGGTGTACACATGACATTGCATGTGAATTTTTGACCGGGATCAAGGCTTCAACTGGTTGTGGTTCATGTTTAAATGCTTCTGTCTGTTCGGTCTTTGCAGAAAGCAGTTGGCGAGGTGGAGATAAGCATGAATGGGAGTGTATGGGTGTTGTGTTTGATCTGGAAAATGGTGTGTGAGTGGATATGGGAGTTGTGTATGAGCCTCTGCTTGTGGTTGGTGTGCATGTCTCATACTGTTGATGAAACAATCATAAATAGAGAGGAAGTTGTTGCTCTTTCTCCAGTTAGGTACAGGTCCAGCAAAATGTCCGGAGTCCACTTTCAGTCATGGTGGCAGACAGATATTCTTTTTGTAAGTGCATACTACTATCAATACATCATTAAATTAATTAATTTTTGTTTCTTCCCCTTGCTTCACCTAGCTCAATTTTGAGGTTCATCACTGTTAAAAATCCCGTACCCCATTCCACAGATACTACGGTAAAATACGTCTTCTTTGATTACGGAACAGCCGTATCCTAAAAATACGGTGTTTTCCGTGACCACTTCCGAAGTTAAGTTTCATCAAACTTCGAGAAAAGTTCAATGAAAGGCAGTACGGTCATGCGTACTACGGACGTCCCGTACTCACTAAAAACGGTCCAGACCTGGTAAAAAATTAACGGGAATAACCGTAGTAATTGCCGTGGAAATATCTGGCAGTGATTGGCAATTGATAGTAGTGCTCGATTCATTCTGCACCCTCCTCCTTTGTTTTTAGCCCCAGTTTCATCTGTAATTGAACTCCCTTCCTCAATTTCGAGGGTCATTGGCAATTAATAGTGGTGCTCTTCATTCTGCACCCTCCTCCTTCGTATTTAGCCCCAGTTCCATCTGTAATTGAACTCCCTACCTCAATTTCGGGGGTCATTGGCAATTAATAGTGGTGTTCAATTCTTACTGCACCCTCCTCCCTTTTTATTAGCCTCGTTTCCATCTGCGATCCACCTACTTCAGTGACTTTATTTTCTTGTAGCATGCAGCGCCCTAAAAGAGAGGTCAAGGCACCGCAGTCGTACATGACAAATGAATGCCTAATTGCTGCTGTCCGGGAAAGGCCCCCTCTGTGGGATGACAACCTGACAGAGTATCGAGATAGGGACTTAAGGAAAAGACTGTGGCAACAGATAGCCAATCTCTTCATAGGCGGCTGGCGGCTCTCGTAAGTGAAATACTTAGATATCTGAGTGATTAATTAAAATGATGCCAAATGGTGAAACTGCAATTTCTAATTTTCCATTGCAACAAAAGATTGTTAGAAGAATTGGGACAACCTCCGAAAGGGCCTGTCCAGCCATCGCAATAACTTTGCCAAAAAATTTGGTGTGAGCGGCTCTGCTGGGAGAGATAACAAACCCTACAAATACGAAAATTTAATGAGATTTCTTGATGGCTTCCATGGCCGAGATATCATGGATGGAAATTTGGGTGGAGGTGATTACAAGCTTGTGAATGGTGATTTTGAAGGTGGAGACAGTGATGAAAATGATGATGATGATGAAAATGATGATGATGATGATGATGATGATGAATGCCTGGATTTGACTCCCATGGATGGGGCAGTTTCGGGTATCAAGATGCTGGACTCAAGCGTCAAAAAATTTCACTCCAGAACTAGATGTTGATGATTGATCTATAGTTCTTGTACACATGTTCTAAATTGGCTGAGCGAACCGAAGCCTATTACGCCACTGGAGTGCTAAAACAGTTCAATGTTTGTGCTAAAAAAGTTCATTGTTTGTGTGTGTGTGTGTGTGTGTGTGTGTGTGTGTGTCTGTCCGCACGATAACTCGAGAACGAGTTGAGATATCGAGTTAAAATTTTTACTATAGCTTCCTTGCCCAAAAAGCTCGGTCGAGTTCGAAAATGGGCATTCTAGCTCAAAAATAGACACCGTTAAAAATTAATTTACATTTGCAAAAAAAAAATTAAAAATAAATTTTTTTTTTTTAAGGTCCTAAGGGGTAATTCGGCGAGTTGCAGTCCTCTGGTCGAAAATTTCGTCCGTTTGACCGCATCTCTTACCGTTTAGCCGCTACTGCGTGACTAAAGGAAGAAAAGTCCTAAAAATGCATGTTGGGTGTCGTTTCCGAGGTATTTCGACGAGTTGCGATCCTCTGGGCGGAAATTTCATCCGTTTGGCCGTATCTCGCACCGTTAAGCCGCTGCAGCGTCAAATTTCGATACAAAGTCCTTAATACACGAGTAGAGTTGTGTATTTCTCAGATTTTCGCTTATCACAGACTAGCATATCGCCGGAATCGTCTGCACGAGTGAAATTTAATGGCGCCCACTGGTTCGTTACTCAAATCGTATTTTTATGGCATCCTTATCCATACTGACAGCGCCGCAGGCCTAGGTATACGCGTAGAGTTGTGTATTTCTCAGATTTTCGCTTATCACAGACTAACATATCGCCAGAACCGTCTGCACGAGTAAAATTTACTTGCGCCTACTGTTTCGTAACTCAAAGACTATTTTTTATGGCATCCTAACCCATACTGACAGCGCCGCGAATAGGTAGATGTACGCAGGCGCGTCGCAGCGTAACAGTGTTTCACGAGATATCGCGAAGCCTGTTACGCGAGACGTGGTCTGGCGTACATCTACCTAGTGAATCATTGGCTGAGCAATAGCGAAGCCTATTACTTCACTGATCGGATTTGGCTCCTGTCTGTCTGTTTGTCTGTTTGTCTGTCCGCACGATAACTCGAGAACGAGATGAGATATCGAGCTGAAAATTTTACTGTAGCTTCCTTGCCCAAAAAGCTCGGTCGAGTTCGAAAATGGGCATTCTAGCTCAGAAATTGACACCGTTAAAAATTAACTTACATTTTCAAAAAAATTAAAAATAATTTTTTTTTAAGGTCCTAAGGGTAACTCGGCGAGTTGCGGCCCTCTGGGCGAAAATTTCGTCCGTTTGACCGTATCTCTTACCGTTTAGCCGCTACTGCGTGACTAAAGGAAGAAAAGTCCTAAAAATGCATGTTGGGTGTCGTTTCCGAGGTATTTCGACGAGTTGCGATCCTCCGAGCGGAAATTTCGTCCGTTTGGCCGTATCTCGCACCGTTAAGCCGCTGCAGCGTCAAATTTCGACAAAAAGTCCTTAATATACGCGTAGAGTTGTGTATTTCTCAGATTTTCGCTTATCACAGACTAGCATATCGCCGGAACCGTCTGCACGAGTAAAATTTACTTGCGCCTACTGTTTCGTTACTCAAAGCGTATTTTTATGGCATCCTAACCCATACTGACAGCGCCGCAGGCCTAGGTATACGCGTAGAGTTGTGTATTTCTCAGATTTTCGCTTATCACAGACTAACATATCGCCAGAACCGTCTGCACGAGTAAAATTTACTTGCGCCTACTGTTTCGTAACTCAAAGACTATTTTTTATGGCATCCTAACCCATACTGACAGCGCCGCAGGCCTAGGTAGATGTACGCAGGCGCGTCGCAGCGTAACAGTGTTTCGCGAGATATCGCGAAGCCTGTTACGCGAGACGTGGTCTGGCGTACATCTACCTAGTTTATTAGCTGAGCGATAGCGAAGCCTATTACTTCACTGATCGGATTTGGCTCCTGTCTGTCTGTTTGTCTGTCTGTCTGTCCGCACGATAACTCGAGAACGAGTTGAGATATCGAGCTGAAATTTTTACTGTAGCTTCCTTGCCCAAAAAGCTCGGTCGAGTTCGAAAATGGGCATTCTAGCTCAAAAATAGACACCGTTAAAAATTAATTTACATTTGCAAAAAAAAAATTAAAAATAATTTTTTTTTTTTTAAGGTCCTAAGGGGTAATTCGGCGAGTTGCAGCCCTCTGGACGAAAATTTCGTCCGTTTGACCGCATCTCTTACCGTTTAGCCGCTACTGCGTGACTAAAGGAAGAAAAGTCCTAAAAATGCATGTTGGGTGTCGTTTCCGAGGTATTTCGACGAGTTGCGATCTTACGGGCGGAAATTTCATCCGTTTGGCCGTATCTCGCACCGTTAAGCCGCTGCAGCGTCAAATTTCGACAAAAAGTCCTTAATATACGCGTAGAGTTGTGTATTTCTCAGATTTTCGCTTATCACAGACTAGCATATCGCCGGAACCGTCTGCACGAGTAAAATTTACTTGCGCCTACTGTTTCGTTACTCAAAGAATATTTTTTATGGCATCCTAACCCATACTGACAGCGCCGCAGGCCTAGGTATACGCGTAGAGTTGTGTATTTCTCAGATTTTCGCTTATCACAGACTAACATATCGCCAGAACCGTCTGCACGAGTAAAATTTACTTGCGCCTACTGTTTCGTTACTCAAAGACTATTTTTTATGGCATCCTAACCCATACTGACAGCGCCGCAGGCCTAGGTAGATGTACGCAGGCGCGTCGCAGCGTAACGGTGTTTCGCGAGATATCGCGAAGCCTGTTACGCGAGACGTGGTCTGGCGTACATCTACCTAGTAATTGGCTGAGCGATAGCGAAGCCTATTACTTCACTGATCGGATTTGGCTCCTGTCTGTCTGTTTGTTTGTCTGTCTGTCCGCACGATAACTCGAGAACGAGTTGGGATATCGAGCTGAAATTTTTACTGTAGCTTCCTTGCCCAAAAAGCTCGGTCGAGTTCGAAAATGGGCATTCTAGCTCAAAAATTGACGCCGTTAAAAATTAATTTACTTTTTGGAAAAAATAATTTTTAAAATAAATATTTTTTTTACAGTGTCCTAAGGGGTAACTCGGCGAGTTGCGACCCTCTGGACGAAAATTTCGTCCGTTTGGCCGTATCTCTTACCGTTTAGCCGCTAGTGCGTGACTTAAGGGCGAAAAGCCCTAAAAAGGCATGTTGGGTGTCGTCTCCGGGGTATTTCGACAAGTTGCGACCCTGTGGGCGGAAATTTCGTCCGTTTGGCCGTTTCTTTTACCGTTTAGCCGCTGAAGCGTCAAATTTCGACAAAAAGTCCTTAATATACGCGTAGAGTTGTGTATTTCTCAGATATTCGATTATCAGAGAATAGCATATCGCCGGAACCGTCTGCAAGAGTGAAATTTAATGGCGCTTACTGTTTCGTTACTCGAAGCGTTTTTTTATGGCATCCTTTTCCATACTGACAGCGCCGCAGGCCTAGGTAGATGTACGCAGGCGCGTCGCAGCGTAACAGTTTTTCGCGAGATATCGCGAAGCCTGTTACGCGAGACGTGGTCTGGCGCACATCTACCTAGTCGCTTATCAAAGACTAGCATATTGCCGGAACCGTCTGCACGAGTGAAATTTTCTTGCGCCTACTGTTTTGTTATTTAAAGCGTATTTTTTATGGCATCCTAATCTATACTGACAGCGCCGCAGGCCTAGGGAGATGTACGCAGGCGCGTCGCAGCGTAACAGTGTTTCGCGAGATATCGCGAAGTCTGTTACGCGAGACGTGGTCTGGCGTACATCTACCTAGTTTAATGTAAGTGTTAAAATCCTGCAATGCCCAAGCAGAAAAGCACTTGCTTTCAAAGCATTCCTTTTTCTGATTTGTGAATCTGTGATAATGTTATTGTATGCTACGTGGTGTCTTAAGTACTGAGATTTCTATTGCCTGCACAGACTTAACTTGTTGAAGATGCAGTCTTTGTAGCTTTTCTGTTTCATTCTTAGATAAAATTGAATGAGGAATGTATAATTCTTGCATTTTATGAAAGTGTGTGATGTGTGATCCTTATTGCATTCTGGTGGTAGTGAATTTGTATTTTTATTGAAGTGCAATATTAATAAATTCAGAACACATCTGATGCTGTATTGCTTTTAATATAATTGCCAAAACAGCATTTTTTGGCACAGAAATCAACGTTAATGAAAGTTGAAAGGTTCTAACTGAAATTGTGAGTGGCGCACACTGCAAACCACCTGATTACATATTGAAACAAAGGTAGCCTTGCAACAGCAAAATTAGGAAACCAAACATTTTTAACAAATGCCTCTGATACATTATTATAACACTAACAATACAATCATTGTAACACTAACAATACAATCATTATAACACTAACAATACAATCAAAGTTGCCTCTTCTCTTCTTAAAAGATTAATTACAAAATGAGGTGTGCTTTTTTCCACTGCCAAGGAACTGATTTCAAAATGAAGTACCTAACCAGCATCTCTCTAAGTTCTTCTCCTTGCACAGCTGTTCTTGGGTCAGCCTGCTCTGACACCTTCAAGACAAGATCCCTGAAAAGACTTCTTTCAGAGGCAGGCCTTTCATTGCGCCATCTTCCTTCAATTACTTTTCCATCTTCCCGTATGTAGTCAGCATACCTCTCGGGCTTGTACCTGCGCCTAGATGGAGTGATACTTTCCTCATCTTGCATATGAAAGTTGTGCAAGGCCAGGCTTCCCTCAATAGGTCTGAAAAAAAATTCTAAACCTCGAGCACATAACACCAAATGCATTTTCCACTCGGTCTTCCTCTTGATAATCTGTAATTATATACCATTTCTTCATCTTTCAAATTATTGTCCTTGAAAGGAACAGCATAGTTTTCAGATGTAGGGTATGCATTGTCTCCCAGAAAAAAAAATGGCAAAGCATTATTTAGGCCGGACACAGGACACGGTGGAGGAATATTCAGAATCCCATGGATGAGTTTATGATGAAAATCACTGCGGTAGAAAATATTGGCGTCAGACTGCTTCCCACTTGCCCCTGACTCCACTACAAGCAACTGGTGCTTGGCATTAGCAACCGCCATGAACGTTAAGCAATGCCTTTTCTTATATCCATAGTATCGGCTGCCGCAATGGGGAAAGGCCTGAAACAAAAGAAAAGTACACAATGTACAAGATGTTGCCGATATTGATCCAATAAAAAGGTTTATGTTGCTGTCTTAAAGCAAGAACTGTGCTCTTAACCGAATATTGTAATCGACCAAATGAATTACATTCCTTATAGATTTCCTCTCGTCTTTTCCCTCAAGTAAAGGCTACAAAGGCTTTGATAACATTCATCTTAAAAATTCGGTCTCTACTCAAATCGTTCTTTTTCTTAATTATTACTTATTACTTTATTTCACACTTTAAAAGATGAAGCCTACCTTAATGTACACCTGTTTGCCATCTACGGCGCCCAGGCAATGTGGGATATTCCACATAACTTGGAACTCGGCTGCTGATCTAAGCCACAACTCTTCAGTGGGTTCTGGAAAAACCTGCCGCCTCAAGACTTGCCAAATTGCACGGGTGACCTCCAATACAATCTTCGATATTGCTTGGGACGAAACCCGAAATAAATATGAAAGCGACGTCTGGGAATCGCCAGTAGCAAGATATCTACAAAAATAAAATTGTGGGTAAGGGCTGGAATACTGCTAAAGAGGCAAGTATGAACAGGTTCAGGTATTCATACCTCAAAGTAATTGCAAGCCTTTCTCAAGGCGCAATAGACTTCCTCCAAGAAAACTTTTGAATTGACGGCTGGATGAGAGCCAATAATTTATCAAAAGCCATCCTCATGAAGTTATAATACAGATCTGTATCAGTGTCTCGCAACATGGGGATGAGTGTGGCCCAAGCCCCCATTGTGTCGTGGTCAGCAAAGACCGGCCGAACCCACCACCTGCGACTTTTCATCTTCTCCTGGTCTTTAACACCCCTTATGATTTTGATTATGGAAAGAGCACATGCCAACCTCTTAGAACGGGTTACACCTGAAGTAATAAATATTATTGTCAGTACTATGCACTGTACAGACCGTTTACAGAACACAATTAAATTAATAACAAACCAAGAGATGAGTAGCCTAGGCGTCTTCTTTTCCTTAAGAGGCACAGAGCCAATACAGTTGTTTTACGCCACATCCTGACCAAAAGAAAACAAAAAGGCAGCCATAATTAATGAAAACATAAATTAAAAGTGAATAAACAGACACACACAAACACATGACATTTGGAGGATAATGGATGGAACAAGGCCAGGAGATGTGAAAGGCTGTTTGAGGATACAGGTCATTGCCGGACTGTGGCGGATTGTATGGGTGGAGAAGAAGAACCAAAACCAGAGAGGTGCACACAGGCACAGTGGATGAGGAAGTACAAGGAGACTCAAATTGATGAAAGGTAGTATAGTTTACAGAATCTACTGCCTGGCCTGACTCAATTTTATCAAGGCGTTTGGCTTCTGCATGCTTTGCCAGAGCTATGGTCTGCTCCAGTGAGGGCTCTATTAGATTCTCTAATGACTCTCTCAACTTCGGGTCATTTTTTCCCCACTGGATCCTATTTTGCAGCATTGAATTTTTGTTGCAGACTCGTATGCACAGTCTTTGATCTGTTAGCCAGTTAGCAAAAGGCTCTCCTGGTCTTTGCTTACGTTTATTAAATTTATTCCTAATTGTGATGGTTGACTTTCTACTCTCTACATATTTTTGAAACTCTTTAACTACAGCATCGTAGTCTTCACTGAGATCTACTTCAGTAAATGTGCCATCCTCAGCAACAGTCATAGAAGTCAAGGTATCTTTGAAAGTGTTATACACTTGAATTGCTTCTCGCCCTGCCTCATTCATGAGGAGAGCCCATTTTGAAGCCGGGGGTTCAATCCGTTTGGGATCAGCCTTTACAAGTATTTCAAATCTCTGGATAAACTGTGCCCAGTTATTTGCTATGTTCCCTGTGGATAACACCACAGGGCCTGGCCGTGATGAGTTAGCCATCACTGCACCAGCACTGCCTGGCTTTCGCCACGGACAGTGATCAGTCAGTCACTAATTAGTACTAATAAACAGACAGCTCTACAAAGCAACAAGGTAATACTATTTTGAACCACAGTTCAACAGGACAAGCGAATCGGATAGTCACGTCACAGAGGGAATTTACCGTCACAAGTTTCCACCTTGGAGCTCAAATACTTATCAGAAAACTATCAGAAAACAGCTTGAGGTGACTTCAGATACGTGGTCCTACCGGCTGCGCCATGTTCTGGTCTCGGGGAGCAGGGTGAAGCAAATGATAATTCAGCTGTGGTCTGGTGTAAAGTAGGTAGTCTTTATTGAATCACATATATTTATAGGAGTGTGTTAGATTAATTATCAACTTCATCAGGATGCTTATGGATTAGGATAACTGAGCTGTGAAGCGGAAAAAGGGGATAAGTCCAAAATGCGC